>VZQC01008195.1:1669071-1766229 GCA_009823505.1 Rhizomys pruinosus | reverse complement strand
GTATTGTTTAGTCTCCACATGTTCTTGTAGCTAGTAGGGCTTATTCTGTTGTTCATACTGAGCTTTATTGCACTGTGGTCTGACAGAATGCATGGAATAATTTCTATCCTTTTGTATTTGTTGAGGTTTCTTTTGAGCCCCAGTGTGTGGTTGATTTTGGATTATGTTCTGTGAGGTGCTGAGTAGAAAGCATATTCTCTGATGTTTGGGTGGAATATTTGGTAGATGTCTGCGAGGTCCATTTGGTGTATTGTATTGTTCAGTTCTGATGTCTCTCTGTTTGTTTTTTTGTCCTGTTGATATATCCAAGGGGCTCAGTGGGGTGTTGATGTCTGCCACTATTAGTGTATAGGGATTAATCTGTGTCTTGAGGTTCTGCAGAGTTATGTTTATAAAGTTAGGTTCACCAGAGTTTGGTGCATAGACATTTAGGATTGTGAAGTCTTCATGGTTAATTATTCCTTTGACAGGGATGTAATGGCCCTCTTTGTCTCTTCTGATTAGCTTTACTTTGAGATCTATTTTGTCTGATATTAGAATAGCCACTCCAGCTTGTTTCTTGCTATCATTCACTTGGAATATTTTTTCCCATCCTTTCACTCTAAGGTGGTTGTCCTTGAGGGTGAGATGGGTTTTTTGTAGACAGCATATAGAAGGATTCAGTTTCCTAATCCATTCTCCCATTCTATGCCTTTTGATTGGGAGTTTAAACCTTTAGTATTTAGGTTATTATTGAGAGATGTGTGTTGCTTCCTTTTACCTTATTTTTTGTTTGCATTGTTGGTCTAGGTTTGTATTTACTCTGTTATCATTTTGTTGATTTCTCTCCTTAATTGCTTAGGGATAATTGCTCCTTTCCTCTGTTCTTTGGATTGCTTCAAGGATTTTCTGAAGTGTTGGTTTCTTAGACATGTATTCTTTCATCTTGTTCGTGTCATGAAAGATTTTATTCTTTCTCTTTCAACTGTAATTGACATTTTTGCTGGGTATAGTAGTCTGGGTTGGCATCTAAAGTCATTTAGTACTGGGAATACTTTGGTCTACATGATTCTGGCTTTCATAGTTTTCACTGAGAAGTCAGCTGTGATTCTGATGGGTTTCCCCTTATATGTAACTTGTTGTTTTTCTGTTGTGGCTTTCAGTATTTTGTCTTTGTTTTGAGCATCTAGTATTTTAACAATTATATAGTGTGGGGAATTTCTTTTCTGGTCCTGTCTGTTTGGTGTTTTATGTGCTTCTTGTATTTGTATGGGTTTGTCTTTTTTCAGTTTGGGGAATTTTTTTTTCCATTATCTTGTTGAAGATCTGGTCAATAGTGTTGTCTGGGAATTCTTCTTCTTTCCCTATGATGTGGAGGTTTGTTCTTTTCATGGTGTCCCAAATTTCCTGGTTGTTCCACTCTTTTTTTTTTTTTCATAATCTTTACTTGATCATTCTAATTGGTCCATGTTATCCTGCAGGTCTGATATTCTTTTTTCTGCTTCTTCTATTCTGCATCTGAGGCTTTTCCCCATCCTTTCCTGTTGATTAGATGAATATTCAATTTCCTTTTTCATTTAATCGTGTGATTTCTTTAGTATTTCTACTTCCTTCTGGAGCCTGTCATTCTCTTCTTGTAGCTCCTTGGTTCATTGGTCATTTTCTTTTTTCATTTTGGACTGGGATCTTTTCAGCATTTCCACTTTCTTCTGGAGTTTGTCATTTTCTCCCTTTAGTTCTTTCCAGCATTTGTCATTATCTCCCTCTAGGTCTTTCTTGAGTTTTTCAATTTCTCCCCTTAGTTCTTTCCAACGTTTGTCATCATCACCCTTTTAGTCTTATTTGGGTTTTTCATTCTCTTCCCTTAGTTCTCTAGTTCCTTTGAATATGTCCACAATTATTCTTCTAAGGTCTACATCTTGGTTTCCTTCCAGGGAGATCTTGTTGTAGAAATCTTCTGTAGGGTTGGTAGAGTTAACTGTGGATTTATTATGAGCTTTTCACATGTTTTTGCTTTGTGTCTTTGGCATGTGGATTTGTTTATTTATTTGTATCTTTGGATTCTGGTGCCCCAACATTGGCTGCACAGACTATAATCACTAGTACTGCCTGCTAGATCCTCTGCACTGCCAGTCCCCAAGGCTGGGGGGGGGGTTGCTGGTACCCTGTTGGCCAACTATGCTGGTGTTGTTGTGCTGTGTGCTGTGTGCACATCTAGTCTAACTCCACCCACGTTGCATGTTGGAACCCGAAGGTTGGCTAGTCCCAGGTAATACCAAGCCTCCACAGGGCACAGAGGTGCCCAAAGCACCAAGGCAATCTTTTGCCTAGTCTTTTGCATACTGATGTGCAGCATGAAGGTGTAGTCACCTCATGCCACCCGCTGGGTGCATGCTGGTGTTGTGCTGTGTGCTGTGTGCGAGTCTAACTCTGCCCACTCATCAGATATTTCAGTGAAGACATATATAAGCACATGGTAAATTTTCAAAAACATCAGTCATTAATGGCATATAAAATGTATTTGTACAATGAATTATTATTGGTATCTTAACTAGGGGAGGAAGGTAATAATGCTATTAGGGAAGGAAGAAGGGAAATTGAGACTCCTAGTTTCTATGTTGGAATATAAAATGGTCTATGCACGTTCTTTGGGAAACATTTGGCAGTTTCTTATATAGTAAAACTATATGCTTATAAGAACTACTTTGAGAGGGCCATCATAGGAAAACCATGGATTCAACATCAACAACAATAACAATAAGAAGTTACTTTCTTGTGGAGGTTCCACTCCTAGATGAAGAGCCACAGGGAATTAAGGGCTGTTGAAAGAGGAAGAATCAGGTTTTATTAGGAACAGGTTCCCTTTAGGTTATCCAATTCCAAACAGTTAGCCCTAAACTCATGTACATATAAGCCACGCTACTAAGTTGTCTCAGTAGGTTGTGTGTGTATGTATTTATGTATATACACATATATATATGTATATGTATATAATAATTATATATAATTAAGAAAAGGCCATGAATTTGAGGGTGGAATTGGGGGCGGGAAAGGGAGAGATGTAAATGGTGTAAATGTAATACATATAAAATTCTCAAAAAATAATCATTAAGTTCAAAAGTTACTTTCTCACCATTTTAGAGGTTAGAAATCTGAGATCAAAATTCTTGGTTTTCCTCTCTCTAAATATGTCTGGGTATCTCCAAATACATTCATATTCAGAGCTTCGAACTTTACATTTTATATGGGGGACATAATTTATCCAATGACACTATGTTTCATAGAAATCCCACATAAAGAATGAAAAAAATGCATGTTCACAAAAAGATGTGTATAAGAATTATAGTGTCTTTATTCATAATCACTCAAAACTGGAAAGAACCCAAATATCCATCACCTGGAGCAGGGATAAACACATTATGTTTCTTCCACACAGTGGAATGCTATTCTCCAACAAGAAGGAACAAAGGACAGACACCAGCAGTAACATGAATGAACTTCAAAGCATTATGCTAAGTGAAAGCAAGGTAGACACAAAAAAGCTACATCCTGTAAGATCTTGTTTATATAACATTCTGAAAAAGAAGAAACTATAGGAGCACAGGTGAGATCCATGGTTGCCTGGTGTCAGGAGGAGGGGAGGAGACTAAAGCAAGGTGTATATGAGGAAATGTCTGTAGATGATGGAAATATTATACCATAATGACAGTCGGTGGTATTTATAGGACTATGTGTTTGTCAAAATGCCCCAGCAAATTTTACTGAGTGTGAATCATAATTGAATAAATCATAGGCAGGGTTGGGGAGATGGTTCAGTGGGAAAAGTACTACTTGCAGAACTGTGAATACCTGAGTTTGAATCCAAACACTATATAAAGTCTGGCAAGGTATTATGCCGGTAATCCCAGTGCTCTTACAGCTAAATGGGAAACGGACACAAAAGAAGCCTTTGGTGCTCACAGGCTGTCTATACTCTGTATGCAGCAAAGAACAAAGGCAACTGGAAGCGAGAAGGCAAGGACCAACAGGAGAGAGTGCTCTCTGTCTTCCAGGCTTGTGACCTTGTTTACACACCCACCCCATACACAAACAATACATGTCACACAAACACACATCAAATATTTTTCCAACTATACTTAGAAAAAAAGCAAATGATTCTGAACCAGAGAGATGTTTTGTAAGTATACTCAAAATTTCCCAGGAAGTTAGTCATTCATGTTCAACTTGCACTTAGTGCCTTGTCTTTACTATAAAAATGAATATTGAAATTATATGGTGGGTACAATAGTCCCACTAAACCAAATGCAGCAGCCTTATCTCCAATAAGGAATGCTTTTGATGAGAGTCTATTGATGACATTTGTGCCTTCAGTATCTCCATTTGGATTGATAAGATTATTGTAAAACTTGATCCTAAGTAGGGCAGGGCTTTGAGGAAGAGAAGGACATACTGATCTCTGAAACTTTATGACCCTAGCACACACAGGATAGCCACATATGTTCTAAGACTGGCCCTCTCATTTCCATAAACATGCCTTGCTTCAGTGCCTTGGTTTCCTTACCTCAGTTTTTTTTTTTTTTTTTTTTTTTTTTTGTCTTTTTGAGACAGGGTCTCCCTGTAGCTACAGCTGTCTTGGAACTCTCTGGTAGACCAGGCTGGCCTCCAGCTCACAGAGATCCACCTGCCTCTGCCTCCCAAGTGCTGGGATTAAAGGCGTGCACCACCATGCCCGGCATTACCTCAGTTTTTTAATAGGCAGATCAAGTGCTTTCCTTTAAGAGAAATAATAATATCTAGCATTTTTAGGAACTTGACATGCATAACCCACTGTGATAACAATTTATGTGTGTGATTTCTCATTTCATTCTTTCAGTAATGATTGTTTTGATGACAAAAATAAGGTCTATGCACTAAGCCAGCTCCAAGGATCTCCACAGTGAATTTTCTTCCTTGATTCCCACTCTGTTCACTGCCGTCTTTTCCCTTAATTCACTTCTATGCTTTCTTGCTATCATTTATTTCTTCATACAAATGAACAACTGATATTTGCTCCCCCATCTCTGCTCTGCACCTAATAACCCAAACTAAGAACTATAATTGTATCTTCAAGAGTTGCTGCTCTAAAAGCCCATGAGAAGCTCTTCTCAAAGGAGGAGGCCCAGGGACTTTAACATCATTTCTTTTAAGTACAGAGAATGCCATAGAATGTCAGAATGAGTGAGATCATGGAAATCTATAATACAGAAGAAAAGCTTTCTGCAAGTGCTGAGAACTGAGTTCAGATGACTAAGAGTTTAAGTGTCATTTTAGTTGCAGGAAGCAAATGTGAACCTGCATTGCTATCATTGGGAGAAAATTGTAGCCAGGTCACTGCAAAGGGAGCAGTTACAAGGTAAACCAAGGCCCTAATGAAGGATGGAATCTACCCAGATGTTTAGCTTCCCACACCAACTCTCTCCTTAGATATTTTTCTGCTGCCTAAGAAAGCAAATTAATCTTATTTTCATCCCATGGGATGGGACAAGGGGTCCAAGATCTATGAGTGTCTTTGAGTTGCTGACTGATAATCCAGGGTTAGGGTAAGTGACAGTATCTGGAAAGTGTTCATCATAGTCTATGAGACCAAGTTCCTTTCCTTATTCTAGGAAGATGAGGAGTGAGGAGCATCACATATGATTACCTTGGTGACCATTTTCCAGCTGTCATCTATATTATGGAGCCACCCACCATGGGTCATGGTAGAAGAGTCATTTCATATTTCATTTTAAATAATGTGAGGCTTATTATAGAGGATAGTCTTAGGCCAGACACTCAAACTGTAATGTCTATGCCATAGTGTCTTCTTCCCCAGATGAAGATTTTTATGAGATGGTCTATATGGAGCATCTCCCTGATGCTCAGTGTGTAAATGCCATAAAGTATCAGTCCAACGACAAAGAAGTGTCAAGATGATAAATTTGAGTAGAAATGAGCCACATCATGTCCTGTGTGGTGACCCTCTATTTACTCTACCCAAGAGAAAAGAGGAAATTTATTCTGAAGCTAATATACTTGTACCTCAGGGTCCTCACAGATCTCCTCCAGAGCCCAGGATTTTAGGTTCATAATTTTCTCCTCCATAACTGTACAAATTCTGTCCCTGCTACACAGATTCATTTCAAGTTGGAGGCCACAGTTCTTAGTGGGAATATTTTTGGATGAACATTGAAGTGCAGGTGAGAGTAGAAATGTGAATTGAGCCAGAGCCATCCACAAGATCTGTCAAACCTCCAAGGTCTTTTCTTCCCTTCCCAGACCCATCTCTTCCTCCCTGCTCTTCCCATCTCTACTCAGGGAAGTTACAGAATGCTTGAGCGCAGAGAGCCCAATGTTTATCTCCTAGTCTCTGTAAAAAGAAACAAAATCATGTTCTCAGAATCTGGGCAGGCTATAATTTAGGTTTCTCTTCTCTTCCAGTATGAAAGTCTAGAGAGTCTTTTCTCCAGTGTGCTGTCCCTAACTTCTTCCTTCTTCCTCTGTTCCCTTCCTTCCTTCCTTCCTTCCTTCCTTCCTTCCTTCCTTCCTTCCTTCCTTCCTTCCCTCCTTCCTTCCTTCCCTCCGTTCCACTTATTTCCCAGAAATAAGGGGTTTTTATCTTTTCTCTAAAAGGAAGTCACTTTACAAAAGTGACCAACAAGGGACAAAAAGCTGTCTAATTTTTGTTTTGAATCCTGTCCTGAGATTCAATTGTTTTTCACTGGCCTTTTGTGCTCTTAGTTTATGAAAAATCAATAGTTTAATATAGAAAAAAAGTCCCCTGGCTATCTACTTAGAGTTTCATTGCCTTCACTGCAACATTCAGTCTCTGTCTCCTGTCTGCTAAGAATTCTTAACTTAGTTCTTCTCACACAGAATCTAACCAACACTTGAATGCCAGCTCCCCATTATAGTAATAACAACATGGCCAATGGAAACCAGACATGGGTTTAAAGGCTGAATATTCCTCAGAGGTGTTTCATGCACATAGTCAACAACAAATGTTTAACTAAATTATTTCAAATTAAAAATCCCATCACCTAAATTAATGATGAAGATACCAGTATCTGTAATAGTTTAGATAAACTGTTGTATGTTGGGTTTCTAGTGGGCTTTCCCTTATGTATTTAATTGCATCTCTCCTTCAACATCCTTACATAAAAGAATTAATGGCATTGCCATTTAATATATGAAAAAACCGAAGTTCAGAGCTTTCTGAACTCACAGTCTCCCAGAAGAAGCATCCCTAGGATTCATACCGTCTTCTTCATCCTGATGAAACCCAGAGTTTGAGCTTCTTGACATCCAGCAAAATGCGGCTGTAACAGATTTAGTGAGTAGCTCCTGAACATTCATGTCTTAGACATAACCTTGCATATGGAGGTTCATCACAGTGGCCAAACAGCTGACAGTAATAACACTAGCGAGCAAGGCCTTGTTTTGATTCACAGTTTCACAGCGTTGAGCTCATGGGTGTTTACCCCCATGCATGGGGAAAGAATATCCAGGCAGCAGGACCACGTGGAGATGAGCTTCTTCAACTTGTGTTTTCTTCCACAGAAACCACAATGGGAGCGCCAGAGAAAATATATATCAAATATATATTTACCCTTAGTAAACTACTTCCTCCAGTCAGTTATCACCTGATAAAGTTTCAAAAATGTCTTAAAATGGCACAACAAACCTGGGTACAAACATTCAATACACGAACCTGTGGGAGATATTTCACACATAAACTATAATATCTTGTTTTCAATTCTTTTCCTAAAAAGAAACAGAAGACAGAATGAAGTAACATGTTCCCTTGGATGGAGGGTGGTACAACCTTGGTTTCCATAGAGATCTGTTATCCATGCTCTGACTCAAGATGAGGCAGGCCACTGGGTTGCTTCCTTAAGATTGGACTTCAAAAAATACAGTGATTGGATCATAGCCCCTCCCTTCATCAACATTTAAGCATTGAATACTTTCAGCTACAACATCACAGTTGATTACTATAAAGACAAGACTCCTTCCAAAGCCTCATATACCTAATCTGAACAGTGTGGAACGAGGTCCCTGGCTTTGGTGCCCAAAGAATTCACAGTATGTAGGAAAAGGACTTGTTTATACACAAGCTTTATAAGCAAGTTGTATGGATGTCCTTACTTTTAAAACCCTGTGAAATGAGCCAGGAGTGGTGGTGCTTGACTTTAATCCCAGCGCTCTGGTCAGGATGCAGAGGCAGGTGGATCTCCATTGAGTTCAAGGCCAGTGTGGTCTACATAGTGGGTTCCAGGTCAGCTGGGGCTGCAGGGAGACCCTGTCTCAAAAACACCAAAAAAAATCCTTGTTATGAAGCCCCTTTATATTTCATACTAAGTATATTTACTTAAAGCTGGTATGGTGTATTACTCTTCTCATTTCCCAGTTAAAGTCCCCCGTTTTGTGTCTCCCCCTTAATCCTTCATAGCAACTGTGTTCTATTATCTGCCCTTCCCCATGGTCTCTTTCTACTTTCTTGGCTTCTGTGTTTACTTCAGGTTATACACTCAAATCTAAAGATTCAGAGCTAGGATCCTCAAGTAAGAGAGAACATGAGGTGTTTGTTTCTGAGGGTTACCTCACTCACCATCATCTATTCCACCTCCATCCCAAGGCTATCCAACCCCAAGTGGTCAGCCCTAAACCATACACATGCAAGCAATAGTAAAAGGATTGAGTACATTTCAGTAGGAGTGTGTGTGCGTGTGTGTGTGTGTGTGTGTATTTGTGTGTGTGTGTGTGTGTGTGTGTCTGTGTCTGTGTCTGTGTCTGTGTAATAACAATGATTTAAGACATGGATGTCAGGGAACCTGGGAGGATTGGAGGGATGAGAAGGAGGGGTGGAAATTATGTAAGTACAGTACTCCTATATAAAAATCTCAGCCTTTAATCCTAGCACTTGGGAGGCAGAGGCAGGTGGATGTCTTCGAGTTCAAGGCCAGACTGCTCTACATAGTTCCAGGGTAGCCAGAGCTACAGGGAGACCCTGTCTCAAAAAGACAAAAAATATCTCAAAACAAAGCCCTTGAGAAGGTGGAAGGACAGATTACAGAGTTGAATATTACTGCATGGTGAGATAATTAAGATACTATTTTTAGAAGTATTTTTACTTTGAAAAATTTAAATTTTCACTTAAATTTAATGAATATAACACACTTAAATTTGTGTGTATGTATGTATGTATGTATGTATGTATGTTTGTTTGTTTGTCATGGTATGTGTGTGAAAGTCACAGGACAGCTTGCAGGAGTTTCTTCTCTCCTATCATGTGGGTCCCAAAGATCAACTTAACAGGTTTGTCAACTAATGCCATTATTAGGTATGCTACCTGACCAGCCCTAAACCACTAATTCATTTGTTTAAAATTTTATAGGTTGCATTTGTGTGTGGTTTGAACCTAATATTCTGGCTCCTACCTTTAGGCTAATGACCCTTGTCACAACCATTGCATACCTTTTAGGCTTCAGGCTTGGACTTATAAAGCCTTGTGGATAAAACTGCCTGGCCACTAGTGATTTAAGCTTCATTCTCTCTATCTTTATTGTCTCCAACCTATTGTTTTAACAGCTTCTCTGAAGTATAATTTACATGCCATAAACTTCAATGATTTTACAATTTTATATTGAAATGTACAATTCAATAATGTCTAATAAATTTGCAGAATTGTTCAAGCATCACTGACATGCAGTTTCCATCTATTTTTAAGGTAAGTGTACAGGCTTTCTTGTAGCATAGATTTGTTGTTTTTTCTAAATTGCTTCTAATCTTCCTAAGAAGTAATGCTCCTTGAGAGCAAACCTGTGTTGTAGAGTGTTTCAGCAATGGACTCTTCGAAGTTGACAAATTACAAAATCTAAACTTTAATTGTACCACCCCCATTGTCATCTCACAGGCTTTAAATACAGCAGGTTTAATTATTCTTGATTCAAATGAAAAGTGATTTCTCTTTAGTCATTCAATTTATGGTGAAGTCTACCTGACTACCACCAGTGGTGTGAGAGGAGTCCCGGTATAGCCATGGTTGAGGAGGGTGGTGGGTCTTCTATAAATACAAAATCAGCGAAAGAAGAGAACTGTATTACCCAAGATGGGTGAGAGAAATTTCATGGAATTCTACATCAAGATGTAGACCTACAATCAATGGATATAAGGAGGGAGGGAGAATCAGTTTTCTGCAGGGACTAGTTCCCAGAGTGGTTATCTAATCCTAAGTAGGGAGCCTTAAACACAAGTACATATGACCACTTATAAATGAACTCAGTGCATTACACACACACCACACACACACACATACACACACACACACACACACACACATGTAACAATAGCACTCAAAGAAGAGGACAAGAAATTGAGAGGGAGTGTGGAGGGAAGATAGGGAAGTTAGAGGGGGACTGGGAGGGAAGGACATAATGCATACATAATATTAAGGTATAAATTTCCCCAAAATAAAGTTTTAAAAATGATTATGACATTGTGGTTAACACTGTGTTAGAGTCTTGGCTCTGCCTTTCATTAGCTCTGTGATATTAGGCAAGTGATTTCATTTCTTCACCTAACAGCAATAACAGATGCATGGTTACTCTGAAGGTTAAACTAGTTAATTCATGGAAAAGATCATGAATGGTATTTGAAACAGTGAATTGCAATAAATTTGCAAATAATTCTTACTAATGGAATAATTCTCTTAAGGTAAAATCAACTGTATTTTACTGTAAAGGAATATTTTTATACATCTACTTATAGTGGGGACTATGTCTTCCTTTGTTATTTGATGCTGTAATAGAATACCACAAACTATAAGCAATAGAAGGTTATTCAGTTTGAGGTTCAATATATGTGGAGTCCAAATACATGGCACTAGCATCTGGTGAGGACCTTCTTGTAGTCGGACATGGTAGAAGGCATCAAGATAGCATGTGAGGGCCCCCAAAAGCAGCAAAAATCTCTGCTTTTACAGCTAACCTGTAGGATGGTAATAGCCTTTATCCAATCCCATACACTGGAGAGTTAGGCAAACAGAAGGTCACAACTAGTCAACCTCCAAAGAATGGGAGGCCCCAGAGTATACATCCCGCATGGGACACCTATATTAAACCTCACCTACCCATGGCTCAGGGATCATTTCAGAAGAGGGGGTGGAATAAGAACCAGGGTTGATGCATGACCATAGAGAAACAGTGACTTGCAATCTACTGTAAGCTTTCACATGTAAACCTGGGGCAATGTAGGCATCAGGCATGGGACCCATGGCAACAGGGACAAGGTCTCAAAGCAGAATAATAGAAATGGGTGGGGGACTGACCCTGGACTAAAAATTATAAGAGACTGAGTACTGTTGGGTGGGGAAGAATATGCCTTATCTAGGATTCCTAGGTATGCTGACTAGACTCCAGAGGATCTACTTGCACAGAAGGATGTCTGAGTTTGGGAGCTTGACTGGATAGGGCTTATCTTAGATGTTGTAATGCATGAGTTCTGACAGGGCTTGGGGTATGGAGGGAACTGGGTTTGATTGGGAACCATTGTATGAGGTGTAAAATGCTCAATAAAAAAAAAAAAAACAAATGCAATCATTGCCCCCCTACACACAAAAAGAATGTTCCTAGGACTTGATTATCTTTCAAAAGTCTTACCTCTTAATTCCTTCACAGTGATTATTAAACTTCAACATATGTTGGGGGGGGCACATTTAAACCATAATATGGAGCAGTTTGACTGGTCAGTTTGACTTCTAGGATTTAAGGTAGGGCAGAAGGAGAGGTGCTGGAGAAAAACAATGAACAGACCCAGTTACCAAGGAAATACAGAGAACATACATGAATGTGGAGATTGTGTTCCTTGACTATGTAAAAATGAATACATTTCTGGCGGGCTGGAGAGATGGCCTAGCAGTTAAGAGTGCTGAATGTTCTTGCAGAGGACCCGGGTTCGATCTCCAGCACTCACATGGTGGCTGAGAGCCGTCTTTAACTCTAGTTCCAGGGGAATTCGACACCCTCTTCTGACCTCCGAGGCATTGCAATGACACGGGTGCACAAACCTACATGCGGGGAGTACATTCATACACATAAAAATAAATTTAAAATCGTGAATACATTTCTATGGAGAGATGTCAAAAAGTTCAAGAAAATTTAACCCAACCTTTACCAAAACCACTCCTGCTATTATTCCAACTAAAACACTAAGATCACATTGGAAGTGCAGATGTCATTTAAGAGAGGGTGTTTTCAAAATATTACATCCTAGGGCGCTGGAGAGATTAGGCCTAGTGGTAAGGCACCGACGCTTTGCAGAGGACCGATGGGTTCGATTCCCCACCCACATGGTGGCTTAAGAACCCGTCTGTAACTCCAATTCCGCAGGAGAACTTCCAGTTCCAGGGGATCGGACACTCTTTGACCTCCCGCGGCATTGCGCAACACAAGGTGCACAGACCTGCATGCAGACAATTACATTCATACACATACAAGAATAAATAATAAAAAAATTTTTTTTTTTAAATAAAAAAAATATTACATCCAAACATCTGTTCTATACCAAAGTAACCTACCATAACAACTAGTACTGTTTAATACTACCTATATTCTAAAACGTGTTTAACATAAAAAAAATGCATAAAGCTTTATTTATACTGTTTAAATAACTATATATCTAATTGCATTGTGCTTCATTAGTAGATCGAAAGTATGTTATGCCGTGGAACAAGTGGCAGCCCATGAAGGAAACACAAGCAGAATTGACTAGACGACCAAAGACGATCAGCTCCAGGAAGTAGACTTTTTTGCTTCTCATCCACGCTGTGCCCACATTTCTAAGCCTAGGGAACCAATCTGAAGAAGAAGGGGGCTTGGTAGAATGTGAAGGGCTCTGCGATTGGGGTGGATGGTTGAAACATACAGCATGATAGATCTGCGACACTCATTCATGAACAAATTGATTGACATACAAGCCCCCCCTGTCCCTGGATGGTGGGACCCATGAGCTGTGTGGTTTGGAACAACTGCTTCGCAAATTGGTATTATCTGACGGATTTTTTGTCTTGTACTCAAAGTTTACTTATTTTAAAAAAATGAAAACAAACCAAAACAAAAACAAAGACAGAGAAAGATGCAGAAAACTTAATGCAGAAGCCTTATCTGGGCATGTGGATGGGGTGGGATGTTGGGGGGGAAGGGAAGGAGATATATGCCTGAACTGCAATTGAAAATGATTGTATGAAAACACAATCAGCATCAATAAAAAAAAGATTGGAGCCTGGAAAAAAAAATAATAAAAAAGATAAAAACTGAGAAACATACTGTGAAGAAACACATGTGTGTTGACTATGAAACGTAGTGCCAGTGTGGAGAGTGACTTGTTACAGTTTTTTGTTCTTTTTTTTTTTTTTTTTTTTTTTTTTGTTTGTTTGTCTTTTGACGGCCAAGGTCTCCCTTGTAGCTCTGGCTGTCCTGGATACTCACTAATGTAGACCAGGCTGGCCTTGAACTCACAAAGATCCTCTGCTCTGCCTCCCAATGCTAGGATATCAAGGGCTGCGCCACCACGCCCGGCCCTAAGTTTTTTCATAATATTTAGTAAGGCGTGCAGCGTGGTATAAGTTTAGGACGATGCCTCGTGCAAAATCGCAGGAGTGGAGGGGAGACAGTATAAAGAACTGAGCCTGGCGCTCAGTTTCTGGAAGCTCTGCTATACGTCTACGTCACCCCAGCTAGCGAAGGGAACAAGCAAAAAGAGAGCCACCTTTGTCATTTAAAAGCAGGGCAAATAAAAGGTTTTTCAAGGTCCGTAGGGGCCTCCCCACCCTCCCATCGATTCCCGCCCTCCTTCGTTTAGGTCTTACTGTTTTCATATTGGGTCATGGTTACCAACGCCCCTTTCCCACCCACATACAATTCTGAAGCTCCACTGTGTGAGGGCACTGGCACAGCACTGAGGTGATCTGATGACCATTTTGAACGGTCTTCCTCTGTCGTGCAACACAGGACAAGCTGAGCTGTTGAAGGTGGAGTGGGCTCTTCTAGCAGTCTGTCTTTGGTTCAGGCTGGTGAGGGATGGTTGAGGGAGAGCTGAGTGGCCTGGACGACAGCACTACTCTATATCCCCTGTCTATAGATTGAATTTGGAAGGAGTTAAGGAAAAATAAGGAAGCATACCAATGCTGTTCCACACATCTATTCAATGGAGGGGCTGAACAGGCTTTCAGATGCATTGACCACATAAATCTGCAGCTCCTCCATTCTCACTTCTGGATCTTTCAAGCAAGTACACAACACTGAATAGACGAAAGGAAGAGCGCACTAGGCGACTTGATTCATGGATCACTCATACGACGGGACATCTGGGACACAAACTTGACTGCGATAGATCTTAATTTATGCAGAATGTCATGAAAACCGTTCGGGTGGCTAGGCTGGTACAGCAGATAGGGCGAGGGTCTAAACATGATTAAGATGCATTGGATAAAATGCCACAAAAAATCAACGTTGTGATATCTATTATTATTATCTCCTATATATATGAAAGTTCATTAAATTGGGCTGGAGCAGGCAGGGGGGGAGAGATGCAGAGAGAGGAGTAGATTTAATTGCTATCAAATTATATTGTATGAAATCTCAAATATTCAATAAAAATTGAGAAAAAAGAAAAAAAATATTTTCTTTATTATCTTATTTTTGTGTATAAGTGTATTGCCTGCATGTTTTTAAGTGTACTAGTGTTAGGCAATGCTGGAGGTCACAAGAGGTTAGAATCCCCTGGAACTGTAGTTATGCATAGCTGTTAGCTGCCATGTGGTGCTGAGAACCAAACCTAGGTCCTCTTAGTAGTTAAGAGCCAGTGGTCTTAACTACTAAGCCATTTCTCTAGCCCTAAGAAAAGTACTTTTGACCCTGAGTGAAAAGAACAATACAGGGGGATCTCTATACCAGACTTCAAATTATATTACAGGGCTATAGTCATAAAAATAACTTGGTACTGGCACACAAACAGACCTGTTGACCTACCAATAGAACAAAACTGAAGATCAAAACTTGAGCACATGCAATTTCAGCCACCTCATATTTGACAAGGGAGCCAAGAAGACACAATGGAGGAAAGACAGCATCTTCAGCAAGTGGTTTTGGCAAAACTGGATCACCACTTGTACATGAATAAACCCCTACCTCTCGCCCTGTACAAAAGTCAACTCCAGATGGATCAAAGACCTCAACCTGAAACCCAAAACTCTGAAGGTAATAGAAAAAAAAGTTGGCAGCAGCCTATAAGATATAAATGTAGGAAAAGACTTCCTAAATCAGACAGCAGCTTTACAAGAAATAAGATCAACAATTGACAAATGGGACCTCATTAAACTCAAAAGCTTCTGTACATCCAAAGAAACAATCAAGGAAGTGAAGAGAAAACTCACAGAGTGGGAGGAAAGCTTCACTGCAGATACATCTGACAAAGTATTGATTTCCACAGTCTATAAACTACTCAAAAAACAAAGAAGAAAGAAAACAATGAGCCACTCAATAGATGGAGCAAAGAGCTGAACAGTGACTTCACAAATGAGGAATTAGAGATGGATGAGAAACATCTTAAAAAATGTTCAACGTCGCTAATAATTAAGGAAATGCAAATGAAAACCACTTTAAGAAATCATCTCACTCCGATAAGTCTGGTTAGGATCAAGAAAACAAATGATACCAAGTGCTGGGAAGATTGTGGGGAAAGGGGAACACTCATTCACTGCTGGTGGGAATGTAAACTTGTACAGCTACTATGGAAAGCAGTGTGGAGAACCCTTGGAAGAGTCAAAATGAGCTTACCACCTGACCCAGTCATACCACTCCTGGGTATATACCCACAAGATTCATCTTACTGCAGAGATACATGCACAGCCATGTTTATTGCAACTCCGTTCACAATAGCAAAAAGCTGGAACCAACCCAAGTGCCCCTCAACTGATGAGTGGTTAGAGAAAATGTGGTACATCTACACAATAGAGTACTATGCAGCAGTAAAGAAAGATGACATCATGAACTTTGTAGGTAAATGGATGGAACTAGAAGATATTATGTTAAGTGAAGTAACATAGTCCCAGAAAAACAAACGACGAATGGTATCCCTCATCTATGGATGCTAGTGCCAATTAGCTAGTTGTAAGTATTTCTTGTGCTTTTGTCCAAGTAGTTGGGAGTGATGCATATTGGAAGGAACAATAACAACAATAGAAAAGACTGCGTCAAAGAACTGAATGAAACAGTGAACTTCTGCTCAAAACAGTCAACTTCTATATCGAGAATTTTGAGAAAGACTGAGAAAAAGATGAAAAACATGTTTGGCAAAATGCATAAGCTCTGGTGGGGTGGGGGGTAGGGAGGGGGACATGGGTCTAGATTTGATTAGTAACATAATCTTGTACAATATAAAGAAAGAAAGAAAGAAAGAAAGAAAGAAAGAAAGAAAGAAAGAAAGAATTAAAAAATGAAAAGTACTTTTGAATGCCCCTGCCTGCTCAGAGGAAAAAGAGGCAGTTGAAGAACATGTGGAATGATCTGGAACCTGTGGAAAGATCCAGGGAAGAGGAAGACTTCGAAAAATGAGGAAAAAGTATTGTTTATAAGATGAAATAATAAAAGTAAGGGAGAAAATTTGAGTATCAGAAAGCTACTATGGGCAGCATTAAATTTATTTGGGTTAAATAATAATATGGATAGCAATAACCATCTATTGTGCCATGCCATGCCCTTCATATCAGGCAATCATTAATTAATATTAAACTCTAAAATAGAGACAATAGAGGTCCAGAGATTAAGCAACTTGCTCAAAGTCATGTTCTTGAGATTCTTAGTTCCACCTGCTATCTCATGAAGAAATATTGTGTCCCACGGAGTGGGAGGAAACCTTCACCACAGAAACATCTGACAAAGTATTGATTTCCAGAGTCTATAAACAACTCAAAAAACAAATAAGAAAGAAAACAAATGACCCACTCAATAGAAGGAGCAAAGAGCTGAACAGAGACTTCACAAGTGAGGAATTAGAGATGGCTGAGAAACATCTTAAGAAGTGTTCAACATCATTAATCATTAAGTAAATGCAAATCAAAACCACTCTAAGATATCATCTTACTCCAATAAGACTGGCTAGGATCAAGAAAACAAATGATACCAAGTGTGCTGGAGAGGTTGTGGGGAAAGGGGAACACCCATCCACTGCTGGTGGGAATGCAAACTTGTATGTCCACTAATGGAAAGCAGTGTGGAGAACTCTTGGAAGACTTGGAATGAACTTGCCACCTGACCCAGCCATACCACTCCTGGGCGTGTACCCACAAGACTCATCCTACTGCAGAGATACATGCACAGCCATGTTTATTTCAGCTCTCTTCACAATATCAAGGAGCTGTAACCAACTGAAATGCCCCTCAACTGATGAGTGGATAGAGAAATTGTGGTACATCTACATAATGGAGTTCTATGCAGCAGTAAAGAAAGATGACATCATGAGCTTTGCAGGTAAATGGCTAGAGCTAGAAGAGACCATACTGAGTGAAGTAACACAGTCCCAGAAAAACAAACGACGAATGGTATCCCTCATCTGTGAATACTAGTGCCAATTACCTAGTTGTAAGTATTTCTTCTTGTGCACGGCCCCTTGAGCTTTTGTCCAAGCAGTTGGGAGTGATGTATACTGGAAACAACAACAACAACAACAGAAAGGACTGAATCAAAGAACTGACTGAAATGGTGATCTGCTCAAAACAGTCAACTTCCACATGAAAAATTTTGAGAAAGACTGAGAAAGAGATGAAAAGCATGTTTTGCAGAATGCATGAGCTCTGGTGGGGTGAGGGGGTAGGGTGGGGGACATGGGTCTAGATTTGATTAGTAACATAATCTTGTACAAAAATATATATAATAATAAAATAATAATAATAAAGAAATATTGTGGTAGATCTACTCAGATAATTAGTTGAGGGATTAGTAGAAGATCACCATCGACTCTAGGTTAGTGAGCTTGTTTAATGTAAATACTATTTGATGTTTGGAGAAGAGAATTAAGTCAATAGGAGCCTTAGGATGGTCACAATCCTCCTTTGAATGTGCTATTTCCACATCCACAAAAGATGAGCAACCACTTTCCAGTTTGATATGAAAAATAAAGGAGATAATCCACATAAACTATTATTTATGGTTATCTGCAAGAAGTAATCAAGATCTGGCACCTAATATGATTGCTTTATATTATGTTCCTATAGGTGTCATCCCCTTTCCAAAACAGGATGGCTTAAAACATCAGAAATCTATTCACCTGACTGAGCTACTACTGGGGTTTCAGCCTCTTCAGCATATAGTCTGCAATTGTTGGACTACCCAGGCTGTATCATGGAGGCCAGTACAGGAAGATCAAGACAAGACATGGTGCTTACTGGACTTCATTTGGTGACCATGGGAAGGGAAAACCCCAGTGTGGAGCACAAGGGCAGAACTGATAGTTTGGGCTTGCCAAGAAGGAGCCTTCAAACATGACATCTTTCAGCCTAATAAAAAAATCATAAGCTGAAGTGGCTAAAACCTATGATATATGTGGCATGCATATATACATATTTCAGAGTGATGCATATTGGAAGGAACAACAATAAGAAGGCTGGGTCAAAGAACTGACTGAAACAGTGAACTTCTGCTTGAAACAGTAAACTTCTGCATCAAGAATTTTGAGAGAGACAGAAAAAGATGAAAAGCATGTTTGGCAGAATGCATGTATTCTGGTGGGGTGGGGGTGCAGGAAGAGGGGGCACAGGTCTAGATCTGATTTGAAATTTTGTATGGAATGCACAAAGCTTCAATAAAAATCGGCTTGGAAAAAATGTCACACACACACACACATACACACACACACACACACACACACACATGCACAAGAAATGTATTCACCTAAAGCACTGGAAGTTGGAGGCTCCAAATCAGTATCATAGCATGACCATGCTCTGATCCAAGTCTCTAAAGAATAATACTTCTTTGACTTCCCTTTGGCTCTGTCACTTATTGGACACTCTTGATATTATCTTGTTTATAGATGTATCACTTCCAATTCTACCTCCACAGTCATGAGTTCTCTTTCTGTATCTGCCTTCACGACATTATTCTGCTTTCCATCAGTCCAAATTCCCATTTTTGTATAAGAGTATCCATGCCTTGATTTGGACTTAGCTTCTCCAAGTAGGACTCGTCTTATATTCATTACATCTAAAAATACTGTATTTCCAAATACCATCATATTCTATAACTCTGGATGGGTGTGAAACTTAAGATAGATATTTTCAATACTGTATAGTTATCATCATCATCATTACTGTATAAGATGAAATATAGCATTCCTGGTAAATTCTGGCATAATAGAAGTCACCGATCAAATATAACCTTTAATCCTAACAATAAAACAAAAGGAACAATAATAACCAAAGAAAATTTACACCCACTTCTTTGTGTTATCTTTAGCACATAGCAGGATCATTCATACTCTTCATTTCCGAAGCACCTAGCACTGAGAGATACATGTAGTGTTCTCAGTAAATATTGGTTGAACAACAACAACAAAAAACACTGGAAAAATCACTACCATTTATCTTCAAGAAACTGACATCTGATATGAGATGGAGCAGCCAGCGGGCCGTCACCTGCAGGCAGGAGGTGTGAGTGGGTGATGGGATAGCTCCCTGCTGCAGGCGCTGACGGCCACTCCTAATGAGACTCTGTGAGAAATGAGCTCTGTCCATGGAACTGTAGTTTAATCCTTCCAAAGCCCATAGGGTTCCAGTGCAGTGTCACCAGCTGTTTACAGATTTCTTTCTGGAGAAGCACAAGCTGTTTGGTTCAAAGGAGTACCCATAGGACCCATTCCATCCACAGCACAGTCTCGCATTCAGCCACAATAGGATTCGATCCCAAGATTGACTCTGTACTGAGGAGTTGAGTCACAGTGGCCTGGCATTCTTTTATCTGTAACCCTTGCTCTCTTCATCAGTGAAGCAGGTACAATCTCTCTGCCATAATGGAATATCTTGAGAAATAATGAGGTATTGATGAGTTTGAAGAGAGCTTCAGAACCTGGAGAGGAATGCAAGCATGTTTGTCTGGTAGTCTCATCCTACCTGATAAAAGCTTTTTATTTCCTTTTTATGTATATTTTATGTTTCCCTGTATCCCCAGCTGTCCTGAAACTCACTTTGTAGACCAGGCTGGCCTTGAACTCACAAAGATCTGCCTGCCTCTGCCTCCCGAGTGCTAGGTTATGTATATTTTTATTGAAATTTTGTGTACTTCACACAAAACATCTTAAACATCTTTATACCCCCTTCCCATCTGCACCCCCAATAACTATACCCATTACCAGTTTTCATGCATTCTGTCATATATGTTAAGACTTGTCAAGTCAAGTTTGTGTACCCAGATGTCCCCTGGTGCAAGTTCATTCTCTGGTGGATAGGACTCTTTTATTAAACCTCACCACAGATCAGGGACTATTGCAGAAGAGGTGGAAAGATTATAAAAGCCTTTTCTTATAACTAACAACTCTCCTTGCTGATGGTAATGGCTTTCTCTCTCTCAAATCACATCATCAGGAAAACATACAAAACTCATTTATAATGTGGTATCCACAAATGATTAGAACTTCAACTATTATGTTCCTATGAGTTTGTTCCTAAGTGTTCAGTATCTTAAGCTATATTTGTTAATCAAAATGTACTTGTGTTGTATTTTATTTGTTGGCTGATTAAGTTAAGAATTTATCCTTAGACCTATGATCTAGTTATTGATTATTTATTGAGGAATTGCTCTATGTTGGACAATTCCTGGAAACAAACATGAATTCAACAGAAGCTTGGGGTTTATGGGACTCATGTGCTCAGGAGGAAAGGATCATATAAATACAATGAAGTCCAAAGAAAGGTTAAAAAAAAGTTCTTTGGTTGGGGGCAAATTATCTTCCACTCTCTAAACCTCCATTTCTCATCTATAAAATGAGAAATTCTTGACAAATTTCCCTAAAGAAATCTATTTTCTTTAGAAATGGGGGAAGCAATTGTGCTTTTGGAAACAACCTTAAACCAGGAACAAGCATGTTCCAACTGTGGTACTAACTCTGCCAGTACTCATTCCATGAACCCTATTGACCTCAGCCACACTGCGTGAGGGAAGAGTATAAAATAATCCCCAATATGTGTATGGCCTGGAAGCCTTTAGTTATGAGATCAACCAGCCCCCATCGTGGAGTCAGTGCCACGACAGTAGTAGTGGAGATTCAGAGGAGGACACCAGAGAAGGTGCAGGGTGAAGCCGGAAGGAGCCTCATTTGTCAAGTGTCAAATCAACAGGGTTTAATGAAAGGACTTAGGAGAACGGCAGCACAGGACTGTCCCAAAGGAAGGAGGGCCTCTTCCTGTTAAGTGACATCAGAAGAGATTCCTGAAAGCTGTCATCTCTACCTGAAGGTGGGAAAGATGAAGGGTGGTCAACCCAAGGTTATGCAGGTGGGAGGTGGGTAGAGCCAGGGGCATAAATTCCAGGAATGAAAGGGCTTTCAAGTCGTGACTTACTGGACAGGATGTAATAAGAAATGGAAAGAATCCCAGCGGTCACGGAGCACCCAGCACTGAGCTTTCAAACGTCCTCATAGCCCGGTTTCATTACCTCTGAAATGAAGGACATTTTCTAAATGCTGTGTCATTTTCCCTTCTAGAGTTTAGTGGAAGCCTCAGATGTTTTCAAGATCTCAACATACATTCAACCCTTATTTGTTCTTCAACTTTTGGACAAAGAAAGCTAAATCTTGGGGCTGGAGAGATGATGGTTCATCAGTTAAGAGGACTGGCTGCTCTTGCAGAAGACATGGGTTCAGTACTCAGAAACCACGTGGCAGATAACAGTCTGTAACTCCAGTTTCAGGGTAATTTGACTTCCTCTTCTGACCTCTGTAGTCATGGCATAATGCATGACATGGGTAAATTTACATGTATCCAGGCATTATATTTATATACATAAAATTCAAATAATAAAACATATGAAACAGATAAACCTCGATTTCAATCAGACACCCATCTTGATGAAATTTTATGACAAGTTGACGGGTATATACACCAAAAATGTGTTTCTCTGTGTCCCCTTTGGTTTGTAATAGCCGTTTTCTCCCAGTATATTTTTAAAAGATGTAATATCTGGAGTTGTGGATATCAGGAGGATGAGCAAATGGCCAAAGAGATTAGATTAGGGAAAGGACAATCTATGTTACTTTTAAGGTTAATGTAAGCAGACAAAAGAGGAGAAATCTGGAAAATTAGGTTATCAGTGAGGAGATGGAAGAAAGATGCATGTTAATGGGATGGGGTGGAGAGTTGTAAAGGACATTTAATAAGAGCGGGCAGAATGGAGGAGTAAGAGGTGGTAGATGTAGGTCCTGGAAGCCCATATCCAAGCTGCCTGGAATTGGAGATGCTTCTGGAATGTCCTTCCCCTGCTGGATTCCCTTTCATCCGTCTACACTGCAAAGTCAGAAGGATGATTCTAAGAAAATAGAACTGGTCCACATTGCCTGTAAAAGTCCAAATTCCCTTCATTGAACGCTACAAATTCTTTACAGTTTGACATATTTATGGGGCTAGAGAGGTGGCTCGTTGGTTAAAAACAATTTGTTTTAACTGAAATCATTTATTAGTTAAATCAGTAGTCCAAGTGTGCGATAATACCTTGCTTTGTTTTGTTAAAGCATTCTTTCTTTTCTGGCTATTTAACTGCAATATCTTTTTATTATTTTTTAATTTTATTTTTTATTGAATTTTTGTGTATTTCAAACAAAACATCGTGATCATATTTATATGATCCCCACTGGATTTCATGCATTCTGTCATTTATGTTAAGGCCTATGTAGTTCAATTAGTGTACCCAGACATCCCTCAGTGCAAGTTCATCCCTGGGATTTAGTCAGCCTACTTAGACTCTCTCTATGCTTCGGCCATTTGTGGCCTTTAATGTTCATGGCCCTCTGTTGCATGAGGAAGGTTTGTTGATGAGCATTGAGAGATGCATTCTTCCTGCCACTTGTTCCACTAAGTTCCATGAGTCTTAGGTACAGAGGTTCCATTGTAGATGAGTTGCTTAAGCTTGGGCATTTTATAGACATTTATTCTCTGTGTGTGACCACTTGTGGAACTCTATAATAGTATCTGTCTATTGTGAAAATAAAAAAAGCTTCTTTGATGATTGGTGACTGGCATATATGTCTGTAAATATAAGGATCCTTATGTAGCATATAGTAAGAAATTATATTTACCTAGGGATGTGACAGCCTTGGGTTTTTTTTTCCAAGACCTCTCGAGTCATGTGTATTTGGCTATGGCTTATATTATCACATGAGTTCCCATCCATTGATTGGGCTGTTAGTCCAATTAAGTAGTGGCACTTTCATCCTCAATGTAGGTTGTTGTGCTGATCACTGTTGTGGTTATGAGAACTTAAAGCTGGGGTTGGACCATTGATTGATGGTCTCCCTTAGCAGCTTTGATGGTGTTCTTCAAACCTATGAGAACTAGCTTTCAGGGGGGTTGGTTCCTAGTCACTTCCAGCTCCAAGTTCTGTATTGGAAGAATGTCTTGTCTTTAGCAGTAGGGTCTTAGCTTCAATTTCTGGGAGGCAATCAAGGGCTGCAACAATAGCCTGTGAAATTTTGGGAGTCCCTTGGACTACCATGACCAATAAATCAAAGGGAAAGTTTTGGGGTCTGGCACTGTTTCTTGTTATATAGCCTTCAGCTATATACATGGATACATGTAGAGACATTGTGTGTGTAATTTTTCAGTAGCTTTTTGAATACATTTCCTCTCTCTCTTTCTCTCTCTCTCTGTCTCCATCCCTCCCTGTCTAAACCTACCTCCTCTGCAGTTAAAGTACCATCTCCTATGATCCCCCCTCTCTTGAGCTCCTTCTTCCTCTTTACCCCCATGGTTCCTGGTATGACTTCTCTCTTCCTCTCCCAATTTAAATCCCCTATTTTACCCATCCCCCCTTATTACATCTGTCTCCCACTGTTCCTCTCTTTAAGGCTCCTTCTTTCCCCTCCTTTCTGTTTTCCTGGCTCCTACAGTTACATCAGGGTATATAGTCATATATTAATATTGGGTGTTCAGATCCACAAATAAGGGAATATGTGTTGCTCATTCTTCTGAGTCTGTTACTTCATTTAGTATAACAGTATCTAGGTCCATTCATTTATACCTGCAAGTTTCATGATTTTATCTTTCTTTACTGCTGAATAGAAATCCAATGTGTAAATGTACCATATTTTAATTATCTAGTGGTCAGTCGAGGGACACTTAGTTCGCTTCCATTACTTAGCTATTGTGAAAAGAGCAGCAATAAACATATGTGCAAGTATGGTAGGTTTACTTTTAGGTTTTTGTTTTTCTTTTTATTAATTTTATTTATTTCTGTATGTGTATGAATGAACTGTCTGCATGCAAGTCTGTGCACCCGTGTCGTGCAACGCCGCGGAGGTCAGAAGAGGGTGTCGGATTCCCCTTGGAACTGGAGTTCTCCTGGAATTGGAGTTTCAGACGGTTCTCAGCCGCCATGTGGGTGCTGGGGATTGAACCCGGGTCCTTTGCAAGAGCGGTCGGCGCTCTTAACCGCTAGGCCGTCTCTCCAGCCCTACTTTTAGTTTTTTTTTTATGAGTTTTTTTTTTTTATTAATTTTATTTATTTCTGTATGTGTATGAATGTACTGTCTGCATGCAAGTCTGTGCACCCGTGTCGTGCAACGCCACGGAGTTCAGAAGAGGTCTCGGATTCCCCTTGGAACTGGAGTTCTCCTGGAATTGGAGTTTCAGACGGTTCTCAGCCGCCATGTGGGTGCTGGGGATCGAACCCGGGTCCTCTGTAAGAGCGGTCAGCGCTCTTAACCGCTAGGCTATCTCTCCAGCCCCCTTTTTTATGAGTTCTTAACACTGCTTTCCATAGTGGTTGCATGAGTTTGCAATTCTACCAACAGTTAATGAGTGTTCCCCCTTCCCCACAACCTCTCCAGGATTTGGTATCCTTTGCTCTCTCGATCTTAGCCAGTCTCACCTGGGTAGGATGAAATCTAAAAGTGTTTTTAATTTGCATTTCCCTAGTTAATAGCAATGTTGAATACTTTTTAAGGTGTTTCCTACCCATCTTTATTTCTTCTTTTGAGAACTCTCTGTTCAGATCCTTAGCCCATTTTTTAATTCAGTCATTTGTTTTCTTGTTTCTTTGCTTTTTGTGTGTGTTCTTTATATATTCTGGATGTTAAACCTCTGTCAGATGTGTCACTGGCGAAGATTTTCTCACACTCTGTGGGTTTTCTCTTCACTTCCTTGGTTGTTTCTTTTGCTGTACAGACACCTTTTGGTTTAATGAGGTTCCACTCATTGATTCTTAACTTTAATTCCTGTGACACTGAACTTCAGTTTAGAAAGTCCTTTCTTACATCAACACCTTGTAAGGCATTGCCTATGTTTTCTTCTAACAGTTTCAGAGTTTCAGGTTTCACATTGAGGTCTTTGATTCATTTGGAGTTAACTTTTGTGCAAGATGAAGAATAAGGCTCAATTTTTATTCTTCCACAGGTAGAGATACAGTTTTCCTAGCACCATTCTGTACCTTGTCAAATATCAGGTGGCTGAAATTGTAGCACTCATGTTTGGGTCTTAAATTCTGTTCCATTTATCTATGTGTCTGTTTTGTGCCAGTACTGTGCTGTATTTATGACTATAGTTCTGTAACCTAGTTTGAAGTCTGGTATGTTAATCTCTTCAGCATTGCTCTTTGGGCTCAGGATTGCTTGAGCTGTCTGTGTTCTTTTGTAATTCCATATGAATTTTAGCATTTTTTTTTCTAATTCTGTGAAGAATGTCATGGAGATTTTTATTGGGATTGCATTGAACCTATATACTGCTTTTGGTAGGATGGACATTTTCACGATATTATTTTTCCAGTCCATGAGCATGGGAGGCTCTTCCATGTCTTGGTATCTTCCTCAATGACTTAAAAATTTGATTGTAGAGCTCTTTAATGTCTTTGGTAAAGTTAATCCTAGATTTTTTTTGAAGATATTCTGAAAGGGAGGTTTTCCATTTTACTCTTTCTTCAATTGCTTTTTATTAATTTTTATTGATTTTTGTAGATTGATTTTGTAAACTGCCGTTTTGCTGAAAGTGTTAATCATTTCTAGGGGTTTTCTGGTGGAATTTTTGGGATCTCCTATGTATAATTTTATATCATCTGCAAAAAGTGATCATTTGACCTCTTCTTTTCCACTTAGTACTCCTTTAATTTGCTTCTTTTGTCTTATTTCTCTAGCAAGAGTTTCAAGCATTACCTTAAGAAGCACTAGAGATTTTTGGAAGGCCATTTCTGGTTCCTGATTTTAATAGGAATGGTTCCAGTTTTTCTCCATTTGGAATGATGTTAGCTATCTGTTCATGGTATCTGTCTTTAATTATGTCGAGGCATGATCCCTCCAGTCCAATTCCCTCTAGAAGTTTATTATAAATGCATCTTGGATACTGTCAAATGCCCTTTCTGCATTTATTGAGATAACCATGTAAATTTTTTGTCTTTAAATCCATCTACATGATGTATAGCATTTATTGACTTATGTATATTAAACAATACTTGCATCTCTGGAATATAGCCAATTTAATAATAGTGAATGGCCTTTTTTGATGTTGGTCTATATGCAGTTTACGACCATTTTGTTGAGAATTTTGCACCTATGTTCATTAAGAATATGTCTATAGTTTCCTTTTCTGGTTGTTTCTTTTTTAAAATTTTATTTATTTTTGTATGTGTATGAATGTACTGTCTGCATGCAGGTCTGTGCACCCGTGCCGTGCAATGCCGCAGAGGTCAGAAGAGGGTCTCGGATTCCCCTGGAACTGGAATTGGCCTGGAATTGGAGTTACAGACAGTTTTTTTTCAGCCGCCATGTGGGTGCTGGGGATCGAACCTGGGTCCCCTGCAAGAGCAGTTGGCGCTCCCAACTGCTAGGCTATCTCTCCAGCCCCTCTGGTTGTTTCTTTACCCATTTTTTGCATTAGTGATTCTGGCTTCATAGAAGGAGCTTGGGGGTTCTTCCTCTCATTCTATCTTGTTTGAATATTTTAACTAGCATTGGTCGTAAATTTTTTTTTTTTAATGTCTAGTAGAATTCTGTTGTGAAACCATCTGGGTGTGGGTTTTTTTTAGTTGAGAGTTTTTGTATTTCTGTTTCAATTTGTTGTAGATCTGTTTAAGCTGTTAATCTCCTCTTGGTTTATCTTTGGTTGTTTCCATGAATTTAGATTTTCATCCACTTATTTTAGGCTTTCAAATTTAATAGAGTATAGGTTCTTATAGTATCACTTTATAATTTTCTGGATCATTTTGTTGTCTGTTGTTATGTTTCCCCTTTCATCTCTAATTTTGTTGATTTGGATTTGTTCTTCCTTTTGATTAACTGAGCTAAGAGTCTATCTTGTTTATCTTTTCAATGAACCAGCTCATAGGTTAATTGATTCTTTGCCTTTTTTATTTCTAGTTCATTAATTTCTGCTCTGATTTTTTGTTCTTTCTTCTCATCTGCTGCATTTGGGTTTCATTTTTTTCTTTCCTGTCCAGTCTTGGGTTGCAATGTTATATTATTTATTTGTGCTCTTTCTAATTTTAATGTAGGCATATAGAGCTATAAAATTCCATCTTAGAACTGCTTTCAAAGTGTCCCAGAGGTTTTGTTGTGTTGTAGTATCATTTTCATTTAGTTACAGGAACACTTTTATCTCTTTCTTAATTTCATCTTCTACCCATTCACCATTCAGACATTAACTGTTTAATCTCCATGAGTGTGTGTGTTACTAGAGTTTCTTTGGGTGTTGATTTTAAGCTTTATTGTGTTATGGTTTGACAGAATGCATAGGATTATTTCATTTTTTTGGTATTTGTTGATTGAATTTTTTGTGTTTGTTGAGCTTTGTTTTGTGCCCCAGTTATGTGGTCAATTTTAGAAACACATCCAAGTGCTGATGAATAGAACGTGTGTTCTTTAGTGCTTGGGCAGAATATTTGGTAGATGTGTCTCTGTTTATTGTCCACTTGACCTGTCTATTGTAGATAGTGAGGTATTGAAGAACCCTACTATTACTGAGTTGGGGTTTATTTTGTGTCTTAAAGTCCCATAATACTGTTTTTATGAAATTTGGTACAGTAGAAGTTGGCTATATAAATGTTCATGATTATAATATATTATTGGTCAATTGTTCTTTTGATCAGAATGAAGTTATCCTCTTTGTCTCTTCTGATCAGTTTTAGGTTGAAGTCTATTTTCTCAGATATTTGAATTGCAGCCCTCTGCTTTTAAGTTAGTGCTATTTGCTTGAAATATTTTTCCCATCATTTCACATTAAAGTAGTACTTTACCTTGAAGAAGGCATGATTTTCCTGACAACAAAAAGATGGATTTTGTTTGTTTGTTTGTTTCTTTTTTTTTTTTTTTTTTTTTGGTGTTTTTGAGACAAGGTCTCCCTGTAGCCCCAGCTGGCCTGGAACTTGCTCTGTAGACCAGGCTGACTTTGAACTCACAGAGATCTGCCTTGCTCTGCCTCCCAAGTGCTGGGATTAAAGGCATGAGCCACCACACCCTGTGGATTTTGTTTCTTAATCCATTCAACTTGCCTGTATCTTATGACTGGAGAGTTCAGGCCATTGATATTTAAACTAATTATTGAAAAATGTATATTAGTTACCATCATTTTAATTTCTGTTTGCATTCCTAGTCTAATTTTGTGTTCCACAATAATACTTTTGTTTAGTTTCTTTCTGTTGCCTTTTGGGTATAGTCATTCCTTTATATTGCTTCAAGTAGTCTCTGAAAGGCTGATTTTGTGGACATGAATTCCTTCAGGCTGTTCATGTCATGGAAGATATTTCTTCCTCCTTCATCTAGAATAGTTTTGCTGGGTAGATTATTCTGTGCTCATATCCATGGTCATTTAGAAATGGGCATACTTCGATCCCATCTCTTCTGGCCTTCTAGTTTTGATGGGTTTTCCTTTACATGTGACTTGTTGGTTCTCCTGTGCAGCTTTCACTATTTTTTTCTTCATTCTGTACATTTAATATTTTTTAGTATGATTTGCCATAAGGAGTTTCTTTTCTGATCCTGTCTATTTGGTGTTCTATGTGCTTCTACTTATATGTATATCTTTCCTTAATTTGGGGAATTTTTGATCTTTAATCCTGTTGAAGATCAGGTCAATACCATTTATCTGAGATTCTTCTCATTCCTCTATGCCTGTGATAACAAATTGGTCTTTTCACGGTCTCCCACATTTCCTGAATACTTCATTCCTTAAAAAAAATCATGTTCTTTGCTTGAGCAGTCCAATCTTCAACTCTGTTCCCCAGTCTTGATATTCTGTTTTCCATTTCCTCCATTCTATTGCTGAGGCTTTCCCTACCTTTCAAATTGACTTATTGAGTCTTTCACTTCCCTCTTCATTTCAGAATGAGTTTCCTTCAGCATTTCTCTCTTTTGTGAATTCAGTCAGAAGTTTATTCCTATCTCCTTTTTGGTCTCTTTAGGTTGTTCCTTTGTGTGATCTTTAAGTTTCTTGAATTCTTTTATCAAGCTTATGATTGTTCTTTTAAATTCTGTGTTCTGGTTTATCTATACAGTGTTCTCATTGTAAAACTATTCTATGCTGGGCATAGTGGCACATGCCTTTAATCCTAGCACTTGGGAGGCAGAGGCAGGCAGATCTTTGTGAGTTCAAGGCCAGGCTGGTCTACACAGTGAGTTCCAGGACAGCTGGGGCTATAGGGAGACCCTGTCCCAAAAAAGACCAAAAAAACCCACTATTCTATATAGTCTGGTGATGTATGGGGGGAACATATCATTTTGGTTTTTTATTTATTATTTTTTAATTGTGGTTTTGGCATATGAATTTGTTGTTGTTGTTGTTGTTGCTTGTGATTCTGGTATGAAACGCATGCCTATCATTGTTGAATTGAAGTCTGGTACTGTTTGTATTATTGATGTACCTTCCTTGCTTTGTGATGGGGTATGAAAAGCTGGTTGGTCTGGGCTTCATGTTTTCTCTTTCAATCTTATTATATTGAAGGGGCCAGATGGCTCCAGTCAGTCTATGCAGGCTCTCCCCAGGAAGGTGAAGTGGCCCTATCTATTTAGGAGTTCTTCAGAAGCTGGATAGGGCCAAGGTCCACGGGGCAGATATGGGAGATGGATGAGCTGTTCCCTACTAGTCAGCAGTGAAGCTTGAAACCTAAGCCCCTGGGGAGTGGGAGGGATTGCAGATGATCACAAAGCAGGGGGGAGGGCATGGCTAGATGTGTGAAGCTTACCCTGTGGTCACCACTGAGTCAGGCGGGAGTTGACATCTTTTTAAAAATTATTTATCCATTTTTATTTCATATGTATGTATGTAAGTTCACTCCTGCTGTGAAGTGCCCACAGAAGAGAGAAGATCCTGGCAGATCCCCTGAAGCTGGATTTAAGGGTCATTGTTTGCCACCAGGTGGGCACTAGGGTGTGAACTTGAGCCTTCGAAAGGGCAGCCAGTGTTCTTACCTGCTGAGTCATCTCTCCATCCTTGGCATATTTTTAAAATTATTTTAATTAATTTTTATTTTATGTGCATGAATGTTTTTCCTTCATGTATATAAGTGCATGTGTGCATACAATACCTGTAGAAGTCAGAAGAGGGTGTCAAGAGTCCCTGAAATGGAGTTACAGGCATTCCAGTTAGCTACCATGTGAGTGTTGGGACCCAAACTCAGGCCCTCTGCAAGAGCAGCCAGTGCTGTTTGTCTCTGAGCCATCTCTCCAGCCCCAAGAGCTCAAGGTCATGTACTATCATCTCTGTGCTCTTATCCTGTTATACCTGATGCAGGCCAAATAGTAACCTGCTATTTCTTGAGCAGGCTTTCATCCTTCAATGTTCTGAAGATCCCTCTCTGGACTAATAGTTTTGCTTCTCTACAAGGATGCTATTATATAGTGAACATGCCCCTTAAAAAGAAATGTTGACATCCCAAGTCCTGGTATGTGTGAATGTGAGCTTACTGAGACACTGGATCTTTGCTGATGTAGTTGTACAAAATAAAATCATACAAGATTAGTGTAGTCTCCTAAAACTGGTGCTCTTATAACTAAAGAAAAGAGAGAAAACATACCCATAGTGAAGCAGTCTGTGCAAAGATAGAGGTCAGGGATACCTTGAACAGCCACCAGAAGGAGGAAAAAAAAAAAGACAGGAAAGAATCTTTTCTAGATCTTTGAAGAAAACATGACAGGACAGCATTTTGGTTTCAAATGTTTTCTCTTTAGAATTGTGAAAGAATAAACTTTTGTTGGTTTAAGCTACCTAATTTGGGGGCTAGAGAGATGGCTCGGTGGTAAAGAACACTGACTTCTTTTGTAGAAGACTGGGTTTGATTCCCAGCACCCACATAGTGGCTAATAACTACAGGTAACTCCAGTTCCAGGGGATCTGATGCCCTCTTCTGACCTCCACAGGCATTGCACTACATGGGTATAGTTTACAAACATGTGGGCAATACACTCATTCACATGAAATAAGCCAGGTGTGGTGGCACACGCCTTTAGTCCTAGAACTTAGGAGGCAGAGGCAGTCGGATCTTTGTGAGTTCAAGACCAGCTTGGTCTATGGAGTGAGTTCCAGGACAGCTGGGGCTACAGGGAGACCCTGTCTCGAAAAGACCTAATAATAATAATACTAATACTAATAATAATAAATGAAATAAAATAACAAAAGTAAATAAAATTTAAGCTACCTAATTTTTGTACTGTCAAATCTAGGAAGCTGATATGATTGGCTTAATGTATTATTTTTCCAATAGAAATCATCAGTTAAAATATTTTTTATTGTTTGGCAGTTATATATATTTAAATAAAGATTTTCAGTCATGTCTCAATCTCTTTCATTCTCCTTTATCAATCCTCCTCTCTATCTCTGGAATCCTTCTTCTCAACAAGCCCCCCCATCCTGCCCCACCGCCATAACTTTCATATCTTCTTTTTGTGTGTGATTCACTGAGTTTAATTGTAGTTTCTTTCCCAAGCATGTGTGGGAGATTATTTCCTGGAGCAAGGGCAATTTATCAGTGACTATTCGGCTGAAGAAATCTCCTCCTTAAACTGTTAGTAAACAACTGTCTCTCTGGGACAGAGGGGCCTCATCCCACAGCTGTGGTGAGCTCCCAAGTGTAATGACTATGTCTTGTCTAGAAGACATCTGCATGCTTGCTCGGAAACTCTTCTTATCCTGGAGATCATTGTGCCAGATTATCCTATGTGACAGTCACTTTGCTCTCTTGTATGCTGTTGACCTGCTAGACCATTCAGATACTCTCCTTGGAAATCTGAATCTTTAGAGTGATTGCCACTGGATAAAGAAGAGTTGATCCCTAAGAGAGTGACACTAGACAGGCTGAACAGGCTCTGGTGGATGAACTCACGCCAAGGGACATCTGGGTTCACAAACTCAACTTGATAGGCCTTAACATATATGACAAAGTGTATGAATTCCTGTGGGTAGGATATGGGGTGGGTGTAGATAGGGAAGGTGGCCATAAATGTGCTTAAGATGTATTGTATGACATCCACAGAAATTAAATAAAATATTTCTTTAAAAAGAATAGAATGGTCCAGTCTCTCTTGGGGATTGCTACAGAGAATCTGTTCTTTTGTTACTGCTCCATATGTCCCTGAACTCTTCATTTCTCTCTTAACAAGACCACAGATCAAACCCATATCCTTCATCTCTCTTGTTGGTAGACAAAGAAACCTCTTCTTCAAATGCCTTTCCTCAATTGAAGTCCTTCAGATTCAGGAACTCAGAGGGATTCTGCCCTGAACACTGGGCATAGAACTTTGTGATTGACTCTGCAGAGAGCTATTTTGCTTTTCATCTCAGGTCTCTCTTTGTATTGTTAGTGCTGGGAAAATGAGAGACACCCAGTTACTAAGTTTGAATGAGCGAATGCAGATTCTCCTAGAGTATTGAACATTAAGTACTTAGAATGATAAACTTGGTGTATTGTGTATCTTTCACTATCTTTCACACAAGCTCCCCAGGACATCTTTTAGGATTCTAGTGAGATTGGTTCAATATTCTCCAAAGCCATAAATAGGATCAAGTAAGAAGTAAGTCTTCCCAAGTGGGGGATGGGCAAAATTTAAGGAGATGCTTATTGTCATGATCAGAGGAGTACAAGTGCTATTCTTGAGAATAAGTGCTTCCTTAAGAGAGCACCAATGTGCTTTCTTTTTAATTAAAGTACTCAATATGCCAGAGCTTCAACATCAAATCTTCAGTCCTTCAACCTAATGACCCACTCACTGACAGTAGTTTTCCATTTTCTTATGGAAAGGACAGATATATTATAAGGTGTGGTGAGTGTAGAAAAAGAACCCTGTTGACAGGAAGACAGGAAAAATGGGTCGTACTTCTGTGCTTCCATTGAATGGCTGAGCCATTTGAGAGACATTCATGCCTCAATGTCATGTCTGAAACAGAATGATAATAAGGCTTATTATCATATTATCAAAGCAGAAGAAAAAATGTGAATCTCATAGGAAACACAATATAAGCATTAGTTATTCTTGTGATTATTTGCCTGCCTGGATCTGGGTTAATCACTCTCTTTTCTGTCTTTATAAAATGGGGGGTGGTACTATGTAACTATATAATTGGGTAATAGCATAGTATTATTGTATATCTTCAGGGTTAAAGTGAAATATATGGAGAATTGTTTGTGCTGACAATAATAGTTCATCTAAATCTGGGCATGGTGACTCACACTTTAATTCTAGCACTTGGAAGCAGAGGGAAGCAGATCTCTCTGAGTTTGAGGCCAAACTGGTCTACATAGTGAGTTCCAGGCTGGTAGTTGTGGCTACAGGGACACTCTGTCTCAAAACAAACAAAAGACAACAAAACAACAAAGAAACAGTTAATCCTTAATAATTTTGAGTCCCTTGTCAGCTAGAAATTCAAATCTCAGCTCCAACATTTACCTTATGATTTTCTATAAATCAGGCTAATGTTCCAAGACTCAATTCAGCATTTTCAATTAGTGGCATTAATATTTCCTGCCTTATGGAGTTTTAGGGGAGTTAAGGAGAATTCAGGGTGCAAACACTTTTCACAGATTCTGACCCATAGATAGGGATCAGTGGCTAGTAATCATTATTAATCTTGTCTATCTTTCTGTCAAAGCAAGGGTTAAAACAGCATCGGCCTGTGGGTTTAGAAGGTGATTTATAGGATCCAATGGCTCTCTTCAGCAGACACGAGAAGGATATCAATTGGGGAGAGGAAGCTGTAAGTGAAAATTGAAACTGTCAGATGGTGTGGACTCCCTGCTCAGTCTCTGGCAGGTTTTTCTTCCTTCTTTTAATTAAAAGTTTTTGTCTTCTGATGTGGAAGTGGAGTAAATCACTCTGACCCTAGTCTGCGGGGGCCCTACCTTGAGCTGCAGACTGCTTAGCGGCTCAGATGCCTTCCTTATGGGGAATACAGAGCTGAGATCTGCTCTCTAAACTTACCCAGCAGTTTGCAGAGGCCACTATAAATAGCTTTGGGTCTTGACTCCAACTTAGAATCTAAATCTATGACTTCTAGAATTTGGACTTCAGTTATTTATTCTGAGCACAGTTTGTTTTATAAAAATAAAATACAAGCCAGGTGTGGTGGTGCACGCCTTTAATCCTAACACTTGGGAGGCAGAAGCAAGTGGATCTTTGTGAGTTCAAGGCCAGCCTGGTCTACAGAGTGAGTTCCAGGACAACAAGGGCTACAGGGAGACCCTGTCTCAAAAAGATAAAATAAATAAGTAAAAATAAAATATAGGTGACAATGCTTGCTTTTAAGATTTTAGTTTTTGTTTTTCTTCAAGGATTAAATTAGAAGCACAACTGTATCCAGAAAGTTCAAAATGATGGTTGTTGGCCCTTTTCTCTATCTCCTTTACTCATCTCTGATCTCATATTCTCTGGAAACATCTGACATCCCAAACCTTCATAATCAAGACTCTGCACTTAAGGACACAGTGTGGCCAAATATTTAAGAGCATAGACTCTGGAATAATATTGCCTCGATTAGATTATCAGTCACCATATGTATCATGTGACCTTGATCAGGTTATCTGTTGCGGCATTTAAAAAATATCTCATAATTTAGTGGTTTATAGTAATCATCTTATTTTGAACACAATTTTGTTAAGAATTCCGTGGTGGTGCATGCCTTTAATCCCAGCACTCGGGAGGCAAAAGCAGGCAGATCTCTGTGTGTTCAGGGCCAGCCTGGTCTAGTCTACATAGCTAATTCCAGGACAGCTGGGGCTACAGGGAGACACTGTCTCAAAAAGACAAAATCCAAAGATCAAACACATAGTTCCTCATGGATCCACGTGTTTCATCTGGGGTGACTTGCTTATTTCCAAGCCTGGCATATTCTGTGATGAAGTGCTCACTGGCTTGTCTGGGGCCTCAGTACTACTTGGTCCATTTCTATCTCCTCAGGACATCTCACGCTTCAGCCTCTCTTTCTATCACTTGGTCTCTTCATTGCAGGAAGTGTTGTTGGAATTTTTATACAGTACCTCAAATGTTGAGGAAAGAAAGTGTTGGGGAAAGAAAGTGTTGTATGAAGACTTCCTAAGACCTAGGCTCAAAAGCTGTAGAATATAACTTTTGCTCCCTTCCCTTGATTGAGCAAATCATTAAGATGACCTAGATTGAAGGAGAATGGAATTAGATCCCAGCCTGCAGTGGGAGAAATAAGAAGAGTTTAAAGCCATATGAATTTGCCAGCCCTTGGAATCCTTATCTTCAATTCCACGGAAGTTTTTGAGGAATGAGATAATGAACAGAGAGCATGTACAAAGCTTCTGCTATGTGATAACCAATCACTAAGAATCAATCACCTAGTTGCCATTGCTCATTGTCACTTCTCTAGCTGAACCTTCTTCCCCATGGCCTCTACTTGCCATTTCTCTGTCTATCTGATCTACACAAGTCTGTTTCTGACTTGAGAAAGGGAATATGGCAGATGGAACTGGGAGGGAAAATAGGAGTGCCCATTTCAAGGCCCTGTCATAATTCAAGCATGCAATGGTTTTAGTGAGGTCATAAAGGAAATGCACAAATGCAGGAATCGTTGAGGACTTATACTAATGATACCTCATTAATTCATTATTTGACTATTAGATGGAATATATATATATATATATATATATATATATATATATATATATATATATATATATATATGTAAATAGATCATTCAAGGAAGGTTCCCTGGTTATTGATGTTCCTGGTGGTGATTTTCTCTCATATGAAAATGAAAAGTAGGTCTTGTCAGTTACTGTTTCATTTTCTTGTGCACCTGTCTGCCCTGTATCTAGGCAGCATGTAGTCATCACTAGAATTTAGACATTGCTCTTTCAGCAATAGGGATTCTTGAGGCTCGATCACAGGATTGACATGGAACAAGTTGTTTTGGGGGATATTACATGGCTCATAATGAAGCATAAAGATGACTCTGGTGTATGTCATTTGGTCAGTTCATGTTTAAGTCTCCTCACTGTGCTAATATGACCTCTTTGATTGCATGAATGAATTGCAGTCCTCGGGTAGAAAATTGAAACTGTAAAAAGAGTGAAAAGAAACTATGTTTGCATTCAAACTAAATAACACAGGTCACCCAAACTTCCAGAAGATGGGCGTCTGTCAACTTGGTCACTATTATTTAGAGGCCCCAATGTCTTCCCATTGACAGCTTAATATTGCATCCTAAATGAAAACAGTCCGTCACATTGTTTTGTATTCTCCATCCAGTTTCATACTTTTTTAAATTAATTAATTTATTTTATGTGTATGAATGTACTGTCTGCATGTAGGTCTGAGCACCCGTGTCGTGCAATGCCTCGGAGGACAGAAGAGGGAGTCGGATTCCCCTGGAACTGGAGTGCTCCTGGAATTGGAGTTACGGACGGTTTTCAACCACCATGTGGGTGCTAGGGATCGAACCCTGGTCCTCTGCAAGAGCAGTCAGTGCTCTTAGCCGCTCGGCTATCTCTCCAGCCCCCCAGTTTCATATTTTTATCTCTCCTTCAAGTCATGTGAGTCATGGATCTTAACTTCGTGTATAGCTCTTGGCTTCTAGAAATGTCCTCTGGCCAGGGAGGGCTCTTTTGTGACATTTTATTTTCCATATGACCCCAGCCAATACCTTACAGGTTTAGCTTCTTTGCAGAGTAATGACACTACAGAGAAACTGTGGGAAAAATATATCATGATGAAGTGAATTCAGATTTAGTATGGTAGGAAATCTGCCCATTCCCTGTAGTAGCATTGTTCTGGTCTTTTCTTGAATCTTTACACTAATATGATCTTACATTTAATGCAGCTGAATTTTTAGATACCATTTGGAGTTTTATGGTAGACTATTACTATAATAATAATAACAATAAAACAGCAACGGAACTGATTATAATAACAATTACAGTAATAGCAATAGCCCACTTTAAAATGTGCTTGTTATATGTCAAACATTGCATTAAGCACGCTATATGTCCTTATCTCATTTAATTGTCATGGGAATCCTAGTAGATAATTTTATGCCCTTACTACAAATAAAGCTCAAAGAAGATAGGTAATTTGCCCATGGTCAAGCAGCTAATAGGTAGTATAGCTTAAATTCAGATCCAGTCTTTCTGAAGTGGTTTCCCTGATGCATAGGAGTATTCACGTTATAAGGATCAGGAAGGTTTCTTACATGTATTGAATTTGAGCTAAACTTTTCCTTGTGGATGAAAGGGTTACAGCCCAGACTTGCCTACTTTACCAAGTGCTGGACAGGTTCTTGACTTCCTGCTGGATGGAAAATGATAAAAACATATTAAGCAATCAAAATGCAAACGTTTCCACTTAAAGAGCAAGTTGTGGAACACATAGGGGACTGGAGATCCATCACATTGAAATTCAATAGCAAGGGCAAGAGATCCAGGCTATGGTAATAAGTTGTAGACCAAGGGGATGTCTGTACAGTGGTGATTTAATTAAAGATAGTGGGCTAGGCTTCATCCCCCTAGTGCTATTGACACAAGCAAATGGCTGGGGCTCTGGAGGACAGGTGACAATCAGTGCCATTCATGGCGGCTCCAGGGGAGATTTGCAGAGACTTTCTGTCTGAACTGTGTTCTGGCTAAAATTTCAGCTCTATTCATGCATTTATTATGCCATGGATGTCAGGCAGAAAATAGAAGGCAGGGAGAGTGCTAGGTATCAATTCTGGAAAGAAGGGCTGCATGGGAAGACATGGGCCTTCTGGAGTTGCCTTCTCCTCTTCATTCTAGCTGATGGCTACATATGGCTCTTTTCATCTTAGAAGAAAAGTGGAGTTCAAGATGCCTCAAGGAAATCTGCAGGCTTTGGAATAGTGGCAAAAAATATATTTAAAAACCCTCTGGTCAAGACATCCCAGTACCTGTTGTCCGAAGAAACCTTTGGTATTTTTCAATTAGAAATACTGAATTTATTCAAATGATACTTATTCCAGGAAGCTTTCTACATTAGTCTTCTAAGGCTGTGCCAATGAACTACTACTGTCCAAATGGCTTTCAAAAAAGCAGAAATTTACACAATTCTGGAGGCTAGAAGATGTCCTTAGAAGATGTCTCAAATCAAGACATCGCTAAGAACAAGCCCTTCCTTGCCTGTTACTGGATTCTGTGGTTTCCTCATAATTTTAGCATCCATGGCTTATATTTCAGTCTGAATCTCTGTTGGGTGGAATTCCTTCTTTTCATATGTAATTTTATGTCTTCTCTTTTTTGGAAGTATAAGTATACAAGTCATATCAGATAGGGCTTTAATGGGTAATTTCTATTTCTTGTGATCAAGTACCAAGAAATAACTTAAGGAAAGCTGGAAGGAAGGAAGGAAGGAAGGAAGGAAGGAAGGAAGGAAGGAAGGAACGAAGGAAGGAAGGAAGGAAGGAAGGAAAAAAGGAAGGCCTCATTCTGACTTGTAGTTTAAGAAATAATAAGTGGAGAAGACATGATAGGAAGAGTGTGAGGAAAGTCGTCATATTGTATCCACAGTCAGGAAGTGGGGCTGGGCAGTCAAACAAGCCTCCCCACCCCTAGTGGCCTATGGCATCCAGTGAGGCTCTACCTAGATGCTTCACCACCTTCCAGAGCATCACCGCACACCAAGTGTTCAAACATATGAGGGGACATTTAACATTCAAACCACAAAGACCCATTTGAATGTCTTCATCTTAACTTGATTACATCTACATAATGCCTGTTTCCAAATTTAGTTTACATTCACAGACTTCAACATAACTTTTGTGGGGCCACAAATCAGCTTCTAACTCCTTTACCTTGCCTGTTTCTCTAGACATGTTTACTTCTCCTTATAGTTATGTATTCACTTGTGAGATTATGGGTCCAATGTCTACTCCCCTAGACTCTAAATCTATAAGGCTAGAGCTACGCTTAGATAACAATCAGATCTCCTAGCGTGGGGAGTGTCTAATGATCACTTCATCGATGTTTCTGGAGTGAGTCCATATGAGGCTCACATTCTCTGGATGCCGTCTTGTCCTGTTGTTACCCAACTCATGCTGCCTGTCCCAACCACGCTGACCTTTCCTTTCCCCTAGTCTGCTACATGCCATCTTAGTCCAGCGATTTCATACATCCTATCCTCCATGCCTGGCAATATTCCTGGATTTTTCTTGCATTCAACAGCTCCTTCTTATACTTCACAGCTCAACCAAAATGTACCATTCACACAGAGGCTCTAGATGTGTTTCCCAACATCCAAACTAGGCCACCCTCAGTTTTTAGCACTCTATCCTATTAAACGCATTCTTTGGGCTGGAGAGATAGGTTAGCAGTTAAGAGCGCCAACTGCTCTTGCAGAGGACCGGGGTTCAATCCCCAGCACCCACATGGCGGCTAAGAACTGTCTGTAACTCCAATTCCAGGAGAACTCCAGTTCCAGGGGAATCCAAGACCCTCTTCTGACCTCCGCGGCATTGCACGACATGGGTGCACAAACCTTCATGCAGACAGTACATTCATACACATACAAAAATAAATAAAATTTAAAAAAGCATTCTTTGATTTACTTTTTTGTCTTTTTGATACAGGCTCTCACTGCAGCCCCAGCTAGCTTGGAACTCTCTATGGAAACTAGGCTGGCCGAGATCTCACCGAGATCTGCCTGCCTCTGCCTCCAGAGTACTAGGATTAAAGGTGTGGGCCACCACACCCAGCTTTTTTGTAAATTTCATAAAATATATTGTGACAATATCTAGAGCCCATCCTGTATCTGCACTTTCCCCTTTCTATAATTTGTAACTATATGTTTACTGCTGTGTTCATTTAGTTTGTGCCTGTATCCTCAATACACTGTGTATTTCAGAAGAGGGCCAGCCATATCTGAACTGCTTCAACTGTTGAGCCAAAACTTGACAGTCCAGCAGATGTTCCTAGTTGAGTGAAGGATGTGATTGTCTGAAAGTTCTGTGGGTGTTTACATATAGTATCATATACTAAGGGTATGTAAAAAGTCGTTTTGTTTTTTTTTTTTCCTGTTCTTAATCTTATGGGCAGAATGGATATGTGGTTGGATACAGAGGGGCAGCACTGTTCTGAGGGGAAACTGCCATGTGATCAACAGGAACATGGCTTCAGAATACAGCTTGAGGCTGAATATCTTAGAGCCTGGGAATGTTAGCATTTAATTGTCTAACCCATGTTAAGTACCCAGTAATTTAAATTTCCTTCTCTTCTTCCTCCCTTCTTCCTCCTCCTCTTCCTCCTCCTCCTCCTCCTCCTCCTCCTCCTCCTCCTCCGTTTTCTGCTTTTCCTTCTCAACACCCTTCATTCCCTTATACTGCAAATAATCCAAAAGTTCCTTAGTTTGGATGGGGAATTGGCTCCAGAACTAAAACCAGGACCAGGCATCAAAATCTTTAAACATTTAACTCTTTTACCTAGAATAACATAGTTTTTGTATATGACCTATGCATATCTGCCCTTAACTTTTCAATATCACTTCAGATTTCCTGTAATGGCTAACACAGTGTAAGTATATGCAAGCTCTTGTAATAATTTTAGGAGATGATGATGAGAAAGCAAGTCTACATATTTATCACAAGCATATTAATTTTTTCTAAATATTTTCTATTTGTGGTCTATCAAATCTACAGATGTGGAATCTATTGCTCCACTGGGAACTGACTGTTTTAGGGTCCAGGGGTGAGGGAAGTCCCATATGGGGAGGCTCTGGAAGAGGTGTTTATGCCAATGACCAGTAGTCATGACAGACAAATGTAGACTCAGTAGGTAGAAGGGTGGAAAGCAGAGTACTCTGGGCTAAAAGAGGTGTGCATCAAGGCTGGAGAGATGGCTCAGCGGTTAAGAGCCCTGACTGCTTTTGCAGAGGACCCGAGTTTGATCCCTAGCACCCACATAGCGGCTGAGAACCATCTTTAACTCCAGTTCCAGGAGAATCCGACGCCCTCTTCTGACCTCCGCAGTGTTGCAGGACATGGGTGCACAAACCTACATGCAGACAGTGCATTCATACACATAATAAATTTTTAAGAAGGTGTGCACCAAGAGAAAAGGCAGTTTTAAGAGTTTATAGTTCATTGGGTGACTCTCATGCAGGTCTGCCCATAGAATGTGATAGAACAGGAATGGCTCCTATAGTAGTGAGCAGCTGGGAATGACAGGGCCGTGTGGAAAATGAAAAATGAGCGGGAGACAAGGAGACCATGCACAACCAGTAGTGGAAGGGCTTTGAATCCCAGTGGAAGGAGTTTGAATGAGTGGTGAGGTTTAGGGCTGAGCAGTAAGAGCTGGGCTAGCAAATAGTTCTTAGGTGCAACAAGCAATGGATGACATTTAGCACACACATGAGTCTGTAAGCTAGAAAACATTTTCTCCACCTATAACAGGATGTAATTTTTATGTTAAGCAATCCCTCTAACATAGAGCCTGAGATTGTGAAGTCAACACCAGGTACCCTGTTTTTTGACCACAAACCTCACGGATTCAACCATCTCTTCATACCACATCTATATCAACACTAGAAAACAATTTATTGACTAGGGAAAGCTCTAAGAAATTGTCTCAGTCTTCTCTTCCATAGTCCTAGGGATCCTGTAACAATCTCCATTAAAACACAAAAATAAGAGTATGGTTACTATGTTTTCACAGTCCCCAAATCTCTGTGTACCTTCTCTAATTCCTTGGCTACTACTGGGAGAGACAGACGACCTTCTCCAGTAATATCTAACAAACTTTGTTTAATTTTTCTTTGTCTTTCTTCTACCAATTTAGGTGATCATTTTTTATCTCAACAAGTAGAGGGAAAACTTTCTTTTTTAAATTTATTCTTTATGTGTACGAATGTACTGTCTGCATGCAGGTCTGTGCACCTGTGTTGTGCAATGCCGTGGAGGACAGAAGAGGGCGTCGGATTCCCCCAAAAACTGGATTTAAAGATGGTTCTCAGTTGCCATGTGGGTGCTAGGGGTCAAAACCGGGTCCTCTGCAAGAGATGTTGTCATTCTTAACCCCTAGGCCATCTCTCCAGCCCCAAGGGAAAACTTTCTCTAATGAATATGGTCTACAGTTAGAATGTTTTATATTCAGAAGGTCCATAAACTTGTAAGGAATAAATACAACTTTATTTTTACTAGTGGCTATTTGAAATGTATCCTTTCACATTATAATCTTAATGATTTGAAAAGTACCTGTCTGTGATTTTTGTCACATATAGAGATAACAAATATTTTTATTATGTACTTTATTCACTGAAGATATTATAAAATAGTTTTGGTTTATATAATTTCTTCAAAATTATAGTAGTCCTTATAATTCCACCTTAATGTATTAATAATACTACAACAGATACTTTATTATTTAAATAAGCATCACTAGTCTCATATAATCCATGTCCTCTGTGTTTATAATTATGCTCTGTGTGTATGTGGTATATTAATGTGTGATCTATGCATATGTACTCATGTTTGTGCATTTGGAAGCCAGAGGAGGACATCAAATGGCTGTCTATGGTTCTCTGACTTATGACAGTGAATTTGAAGCTTGCCAGACAGCAAGCTCCCAAGATCCACCTGTCTTAGCCTCCAAATGATGTGGTTACAAGCATGTGAGATCACCTCTAGCTTTTTCAGATGGGTGCTTGGGAGCGGACCCCATTTCCTCATGCTCTTGCCAATTATCTTCCCTGTTGACCTGTCTCTCCAGCTCCTGTATCTGTGTTCTTAATGAAGGAAAATTATAAGACAAACACAAAGCTTTGAAATGGTTTAAAATGGAAAAAAGAAAATTGCATTCTGGATTCCATAAAAATGAGAGATAACCTTTAGAACACCTTCTAGTTATCTGATTTCTACAGTGGTCTTCACCTTCCACTGCCTTTGAGATATTGTACAACCCTAAGCATTGAGGAAAACTGAGTGATGCAAATCATTCCATAGAGGTGAAATTGGTCCATTTGAGATATAATTGATTTCTCTGACCTTTTCACATAGTGACTCCTCCCCCACTTACGAGTGAGTTTTGCATGTTTTATCACATCTATTTCGGCAATACTGGAGTCCTGCATGTGTTTCTATGCTTTAAATTCTCCTTTGAATTGATTTGTAACACCTTAGTGATTTCGTTATAAGTAAGGTAAATAAATTCTAAATGTGTTCATGTGATATTAGAATGAGATGATTTATTGCTCAAGCTTAGTTTCTAGTAAAATGTATGCATGTAAGAGAAACATACTCCCATTCTGAGGAAGTGCCCACAACAGAATGCCAAAGAGGTCTGGGGCTCAAAGAAAGGCTAGAATTCTCAGACACTAAGTCCTTTTTCTTGAGAACCCATTGGATCTAGACTTCACACTAACAGTCCTTTCTCTATTTGCAGGTTATCTCTTTGCTAACATAATGCAAGCTACAAGAATTGCAACTATGTTACAGAGGGAATGGACATGCTAACAAGAAACCTTGCAGGGTAGAGGGAAGAAAGCACCAATCTAAGACTTGAAAATACTTCTGTAAAGGCTGCAAAGTGTCATTTTCTGGGCAAGACACAGCCACTGTCATCACAAACTTGTAATAGCTGTGGTAGCCTGCACAGAGGGGCCCATGAACAGCCAGTCACAGACAAAGGAAGGGCCCAGGAGGGGAACTATTTCCTTCTGACAGATGAAGAGTGAAGGGGAATCCTTGCCTTCAGTTACTGTCCACTTGTGACTCCCCCAGGCTTCAGTGGATAGTCCCAATCCAATGGTCATGCAGATGGCCTTGGTTAAATTAAATGGGCAACAAATCAAAGCTAAAAGTAACAAATCAGAAGAACTGGTGAGAGGGCTTCCATAGGGAAGAGGAAAAAAGTGAGGGGCAAAAAGTAAGCAGAATGCATTATACACATGTATGGTATGGTCAAAGAATGAATTAGATCAATAAAAATGTTAAATGACTTGAAGATATTCTATCACGGTTTTCTGTTACTATGAAAAACACCATGACAGCGTCAGAAGCAAGTTGTTGGAGGAAAGGAACTGTTCGTCTTTCATTTCCAGGTCACAATATATGGCTGAGGGGAGCCATGGTGGAAATGAAAGGCAGGAACTCGGAGGCAGGGATCATGGGCGAAGATGCTCCTTGACTCGCTCGCTCGTTCATATTGAGCTGGCTTATGGCCCATGCCCACGTGCCTAGGGATGGTGCAGCCCACAGCAGGCTGGGCCCTCTCACACCAGTCATAGGTCAAGACAGTCTCTACAGACATGGCCACAGGCCAGTGTGATTGAGGCAAGTCTCAGTTCCCAGGTGATTCAAGGTTGTGTCCATAGACAATAAAAATGAACAATTCTACCTGACAACAGATTTTATCATTTTCATCTGCCAAAGAGGAAACTGAGTGAGGTTTAGAACCAAGGTAAGAGCTTTGTTTACAGTCACTGTGGAATTGTGCCCACTGTTTCCCCCAGACTGCATTTCCAGGAGTGGTGTGTGTGTGTGTGTGTGTGTGTGTGTGTGTGTGTGGTGGGGATATCCACTCTTTTAGGTGAAGGGAAGTGGAGAAAGCAGTGTGTGTGTGTGTGTGTGTGTGTGTATGTGGTGGGGATGTCCACTCTATTAGATGAAGGGAAGTGGAGACAGGCTTCTTACAGACAGCGTTTTTATTGTAGCTGTCGTTTTCTCAGTAGGGCCATGGAGGGGAAGTGTCAAGCTGGTTCTCTATTGTACACATCAATGTAGCTGTGTTGCTGTTGGTGTATTTTTTTTAATCACAAGTCTGAGCCTCCTGGTAATAGACTTAAACATGAACTGCCGCCTGCTTCTTTCCTTCCATGGATGTCGTCAATGTAATCAGGGAACAGGTGGGCACAGGCGATTAATGGAGTAAGAAGGAGGAGGAGGAGAGTGGATCTACTCAAAGGCGGGGGGAGAGTTAATTTGACCTGAACCTCAGAGGCAGCCTCTCCTCCTGCAAGGCTGCCACAGTGGTTATCACTGGGAACAGCCTCTCTCCAGCCTTTCTTTCTCATTTCCAGTCCGGGCATGCATGAGAAGCCATTACCATATTTATAGAGCTACCTGGCCCCACAGCACACGCATGAGAGGGTTAGAAAGACCTATCTATTTTTCCAGCTGTGTTGCTATCCTTAGCGTCAAGGCTGGCGGGAGAGAAGGGAGGCCCTGGATCCCAGAGTTAGAAGGACAGTGAGGATTAGGCTGCAGAGTCTGCCCAGAGAGAAAGTGTGTCCAGCCTCTTGTTTCCCTAGGCTAAATTCTGTGACTAGCTGTGGACCCAGGGACCCAGACAAGGGCTGTGTGGTGAACTACTGGCAAGGGGAGCTGGGCAAAGGTCTGAACATCTGCTCATTCTCTTTTAGATGAAGGGAAGTGGAGAAAGTGTGTGTGTGTGTGTGTGTGTGTGTGTGTGTGTTTTCCACCAATCTGCCTCACACATTGAAAGTCAAAGATCTCAGTGGGCAGAGAAGCCTTGGGAAGGGATTAGACCAGGAGCTCAAGAGTCAAGTTGTATAATCATTGGCAGATCATCTCATTTCTCTGAGCCCTTTGGTCATCTGCACAAAAGGGATAAAAATGAATTGTTGGGTGGAAGTAATTACAAACATGGTTGAATGTGCCTCAATAAATGCTCATTTCCTTTACATGATCAGGCCATTTTATTTGACACTTTAAGTTCTGACTGATACCCATGTACTATACAATGCTTTGTTAAAGTGGTCCGAAATGCCTGCATAAATGTGCTCAAGGCTTTTACTACCACAACCCCATTAACAATGCATGTTCTCTCTCTCTCTCTTTCTCTCTCTCTCTCTCTCCCTCTCTTTCTCTTTCTCTCTCTCCACAAATGTGTAGATACTCATACACAAACAAACAATAGTTCTATTCTTCTGATAATTAATTGAGCCATGTTTACCCTGTTCTTTATATTAGTGAAGTATGTCTGGATATTTGGATTATAATCTCAAATACCGGTACCATGATTTATGATTATTTATGTCTTTGACATTCCTATTTTCCATGCCCACCTCATTCTAATGTTGAAGTTGCAATGACAGCAATTAACAGCATGCTTTATATCTTGCCTTCAATTCAGCTAGAAGCCAACCGATAGCAATCACAGACTATATTTTGCCTCTTGTTCTGACAGGATAATGAGGAAAGAATGGCAAGCAACTTGGAGGAAGCTCTTGGTTCTACAAAAGCTCTAAAGCTGAGCCACAAATGGTTTGGGACAAGCACTATGCTATGAAAATCTTCTCTTCCTTTTTTCTTTTATGAGTAGAGTAGATTTCAGCCAAAGCCTTTATTGATATACCTATAAATGTAGGAAGATAGTTGTTCTAAGTTTTTAGCTCACAGTTATAGAGGCTAAGAATTCCTACTATTAGTGTTATACAAAGCTGCAGATCAAGGAAATTTAGTGGTGTAGTTCAAAGTCCTGGGAACCAGAGAGCTTATGGTGTATATTTCAGTGTTGAGTCATAATCCTGAAACCTGGAGCACAAGGTCAGGAGTGAATTCAGTCCCCGAAGTCAGAAGTACATACACGTTCCATCTTTAATCAGCCAGGAAGAATGAATTCAGTGTACTCTTCACAGACCCCTCAGCTCCGTTAGGGAGGTTCAGGTGCTCTCCTGAGTTCACAAGCTCAAATGAGATTTTTTTTTTCAGTACATGCTCTTACAGGCACAGAAATAATGTTTAGCTAGCAATCTGGGCTTCCCTTAGCCCAATAAGTTTGGTGCATAAAAATAATCATCATAGATATGAAACAAACCACAGAAGCCAACTGAGGGAGGGCTAGATGTGTTCTCTTGGAGAAGGGTGATAGAACCTGAGAAGAAAGCATACCAGTGGAGGGGAGAGGCAGTCTTGAAGGAAAACAGGAGAGTCTGAAAAGGAAGGTGGAGGTGGGGATGGTGTGTGAGAGGGTGTGATGTGACCAACATCACAGAACTGGGGAAAGGGAGGTTAGAACTCAAGGACTGGCAGGAAGGTGAGCTGTGTATATGTAGTATAATCTCCTCTTCCTCAACAGTCAGTAGAGTCCACGTTTCTTTTTTTTTTTTTTTTTTTTTTTTTTTGCCTTTTTTGAGACAGGGTCTCCCTGTAACCCCAGCTGTTCTGGAATTCACTCTGTAGAACAGGCTAGTCTTGAACTCACAAAGATCCGCCTGCCTCTGCCTCTGCCTCTGGAGTGCTAGGATTAAAGGCGTGCGCCACCATGCCTGGCTAGAGTCCATATTTCTTATCACTCCTTTGGTATACAGAGCGTGTGTGTGTGTGTGTGTGTGTGTGTGTGTGTGTGTGCATGTGGGAGTGTGTGGGGGTATGTGACTGAGTTTGTGAATGTGTTAATGTGTGCCTGAGTGTACATGTGAAAATCTGTGTGCCTAGTGTGTGTGCATGTGTGAGTGTGTGTATGCATTAGTGTGTGCCTGAGTTTGTGTGAATGAGTGTCTGTGTGAGTGTATCAGTGTGTTCTGTGTATGAGTGTGTTTGACTGTTTGTGAGTATATATGAATGTGTACATATGTGTGAGTATATGTATTTGTGTGAGTGTGCATTTGAAGGTTTTTAGGTATGTATTTGAGTATGTGCTTGTGTGTGAGTGTATGTGTATGTGTGTGCTTAAGTGTATGCTGTGTGAATACATGTGTATATACATGTGAATATGTGAGAGTGTGTGTGCATGTATATGTGTGAATATGTATGTAGATGTTTATTTGTGTTTGTGCTTATATAAGTGTGTGTGTGTATGTGTGTCAGCATGTGTATGTGTGTATGTGTGACTGTATATGTATATGTGTGTTGTGTGTATGTGTGTACATGTGTATATGAGTGAATGTGTATTTGAGTGTATGTGCTTGTGTGTGTGAGTGCATATATATATGAGTGTGTATGTATAAGCATGTGAGGGTTTGTGCATGTATGTATGTGAGTTTGTGAGTGAATATGTGTATGACTGTGTATACACCTGTGTTTGTGCATGTATGTGAGTGTGCATGTGTATATATCTGTGTGCATGTGTTTATGAGTGTGTATGTATGTGCATGTGATTGTGTGTGGGTAAAATGTAGAGTGCACTCAAAAAGGCCAAGTTGCAGTCCAGTCCTGGCCTTTCATAACTTGCCTGTAGGAACTCAGCATTGACAAGATTAATAGGAAAATAACTCTAGAGCAGTAACATTTTGTCCAGAGGTCAGGGGTGGGAAGGCAACAAAATCCTCCTCACCAAAATCTATCTCTGCTATACCGTAGTATTTTCCCCAAATATGTCTACTGCTGTTAATTCAATATTTTTTTCATGTATGTGCAGTGTAGTCACTGAGAAGGAAAAGTTGGACATAACAGAGTTTTTTATTATTTTTATTTTATGTATATGAATGTCTTGCCTGAAAAAATGAAAGTGCACCCAAGTCATGCAATATCTTTGGAGATTAGAAGACAGTGTTGGATCCCCTGGAGAAGAAATTACAGATGACTTTTAGCTACCATGTCAGGGCTGGGAATGGAAACTGGTCCTCTGTAAGAGCAGCCAGTGTTCTTAATGACTGAGTTATCCCACCAGCTCCTACCGATGTTAATCACAGAAGCAATTAGAAATGTTACTTTTGAGTCTGAATCTCCAGATAAGATATGATTTCTCTTATTAGCCATGTAGGAGGTGAGCTAGGAGAACTGTGCCTTGAGAGATCTTCTAATAACTGTCAACACATACACACAAACACACACATACACACACACAAACACACACACACACACACACACACACAAACACACAGGTAATGTATTTCCAAATACATTTGCTTTTCATCATGACCAGTATAATCAACTCACTTGAGTCACATGGGGTTGATATTCTTTTGTGACACTGTGTAAGTCCAACTTTTCTTTTCTCAGTGGCTACACTGAACATACAAAATACTGTTTCCTCACATTGTACATTTACCAAATATAAAGTACTATGTTTAGATCTCTGCCATTACAAAAATCCTCCTCATAGTTTATTTTGAATAATAATACACTGAACACTAAAACAACCTCAAGAAACATTATTTATGCATGTTTACAGAGGTTTATAGAGGTCATGTGACAGTATTAGTAACAAATGAGGGAAAGACCTTTAATGCAGATCCAGCGATTATTCTTGGATGTGTGGCAGCTGTATGTGCTGGATGTCATTGTAAATGAATCTCTTAAAGATCACTCCAAAAGGCACTCCAACAAATTCTGAACAGATGACATTGATGAGATGATTTTCACAACTCCCTAAATCCCTCATTAGCAAAAAAGAGCTAGGATATTAAAACTCAAAATCCTCTAACAACATCATCTATCTAAACAGAAGAAAGAAAGCCCACAAAGTTACCAAGTTATTTTCCAAATCTTACACTAACCAATAGAGGAGGTACCACATGATCCCCTTAGATATACATAATGTGACTGCCTTAAGATCTGCATATCACCAGATTGCTCAGAGGAGGAGACAGGGAGGTACAACAGAGTCTCTGATGACTCTAAAAGCAGACTCTAAAAAGCAGACTAAAAAAAGTCCATCCTCCATCAGGGAGATGTAAGCAGAAGCATTTGGGGGACAGCATTTTAACCTCCCGAGCTTCTCGCATCTCCATAGGCATGGTGGTACAGAAGTCTCAGACATGTCTGAAGGGGAACTTGCAGAAGGATCTAGATGAGCTCTGTATTAGAACAAAGCACTATTTGATCAGAAACTGAGATAGGAAATAAAGACAAGTTTTAAAAATGGGAGAGGAGAAGGCCATGTTATGAACAATAAAAGAGAATTCTCCTGCATGAAGCTAGAAAATATGTTTCAACCCACTTCTTCCTCCCAGAAAACTAATTTCACATGAGAATAGGCAACAAGAATCAAGTTTGAGTCCAATACAGATTTATTAATAAGTGAAAAGGAGATCACAACTTATCTGCTGGCAATCTATCATATGTCAATGAAAACACACTTAGAAATCATGCATCTAAGACAGATTAGAACCATGGCCTAAGATTCAAAAACTGAGCTGAACCCCATTAAGATAATAATGAAAAAAAAATGAAAGAAATCACAAAGCCAGTTAAAGAAAAAGCTGGGATGAGAACATAGAACTTGAGATACATGTAGAAATAAAGAGAAAAAGGCCATTTCAGAAACATAGTTCAAGCTACAAAGAATATATTAATAAATAAATATGACAGGTGACGTCTTTTTTGAGAAATGAGTAAAAAAGTGAGTAAACGTTTAAAGACTTATCTTTATTTTTATTTACGTGTGTTTCTTTGTTAGTGAATGCCAAGTACATGTAGGTGCCTGCAGAAGTCAGAATAGAGAGTCCGATACCTCTGATCTGCTGTTACTGGTGGTTGAGAACCTCTCTACTCCACCTGGTTGAAGGGAGCAGAATGTTAGTCCTCTGGAAGAGCAACGAGTTTTTTTTTTAAACTTCCAAGTTATCTCTTTAGCTCCGGGAATAAACCTTTGAACCTCAAAAAAAAAAAAAAAAAAAAAAAAAAAAAAAAAAAAAAAAAAAAAAAAAAAAAAAAGAGAACAGATGTAAAAACAGACTTGAAAGTAACAGAGGAAAAGAATTATTTGAAATTGACAAAGGAAAAGGATTGGCAAAATATCAACATTTTATATTGAATTTGTTTTACGTTTATTATATCATGAGTTCACAATGGCAAAGAAAAAGTGCAGTATTTATAAAAAGTTTTAAAAACTTAGTAGGCTGGCTTTTCCAAGATGGCGGCTCCTGAGGCAGCCAGGTACATTCTGAGCAGCTAAGGGCAAGGCTGGGGAGAAGGACTTAGGGGCCCCCAAGAGCGTTGGGAAACATCAGAGGTGGTCTGAGGGCATTTAGATCCTTAGGGACTACAGTTTGGCGCTATTAGACATTACCCGAGGGTTTCCGAAGACAACAGGGAAAGTCCAGTTGTCAGCTGAGCTTTTCTCCTACTGAACCCAGGTACAGACCTTGGTGCCTGGCCCTGGGGGATCAGCTGGTAGATTAAGGTGGTGTACAGTGGTTTCATGAAGACATCTCACTGGGTGGGTGATTGGGGTTCACCTCAGTTCGATGTGGGGAATTTTGTTTGCAATGCGGGGAAAGCGTTGTGACCTTCCAGCCCACAGGACCAGGAGTGTCTGGGGCCCTTACAGGTGCGGACTTCACAGGCTTGGGGTGTTCGGGCCAGCTCAGGTGTTATGTGGCTAAGTCCACTGGGCAAACTGTTTGCTGGTTAGGTGAGGGGTGTTGGTCTATATAGTGTTAGGATAGAGTTGAGATTTTGGAGTATCAATTAGGAAGTCAACAAACACCTGAAGAGTAACCAACATCAGTGTCAGCTCAATAAGCACCTAGGCTTCACATTAGAACCACTTCCAAAAGAGGCTCCCAAAATGCCTAAAGCTCAATGAGAGTTGGGTGGATGTCCACCAAACACTAATACTGCTATTCAAGTGCCCTCTAATGAAGACCTCTTGGATATAACTCAGGATACAGATTTCAAAAGAACAATTATGAATAGGATTAGAGAAATTAAGGAGTTGAGGGAATTTGAGGAGCTTATAAGCAAGGAAGTCTGGAATCTAAAAGAAGACAGGGATAAATTGAAAGAGGACAATGATAAATTATGGAATGAAATTACAAAAGATATAGAAACATTGAAGAAATTTCAAGTTGAAATTAAAAAAAGCAAACATTCCACAAGCAACTTGGAAAGGATGGGAGAAACTCTTTATAATAGAATGGATGAAGTAGAAAATAGAATAGCAAGATTGGAAGACAATATGGAGGGACTGGATAAATCAAGTAAAGAGTATGAAAAATAAAAAAAAAAAACACAAGGATAGAATAACCAGGAACTGTGAGATACTATGGAAAAGACCAAACCTACAAATTATAGGGATAGAAGAGGAAAAAGACTCACAGGATGGTGATAGGGCCCATGTCTATAACAAAATTTTAGAGGAAAAATTTCCCCAAATTAAAGCAAGAGATTCCTATACAAGTATTAGAAGCATATAGAATTCTAAGCAGACAGAACCAGAAAAGAAATTCTCCACACTGTATCATAGTAAAAACTCAAAATGTTCAAAGCAAAGAAAGGATACTGAGGGCTACAAAAGAAAAGTAACAAGTTATCTATGGAGGAAAACCTGTCAGAATTGCAGCTGATTTCTCAGTGCACATGATGAAAGCCAGAAGAGCCTGGCCTAAAATATTCCTGATTCTAAAAGACTATAGATACCAAAGATACCAACCCAGAGTACTTTATCCATATATATTTGAAGGAGAAAGGAAAATGTTCCATGTTATAAATAAGTTGAAAGAATTCCTCTCCAATAAGCCATCCTTGCAGAGAATACTCCAAGCAATACAAAGAGTGGAGGGCAGGGATGACTATAACCAATCAACACCAGAAAACAAATGATACTACCACTATGGAAATAAAAGCCTGGGTTAAGAATGTACTAGAAATCAAAATGATTGGAAGCAATTTGATTCTCTCAGAAGTTTTAGATATCAATGGAATGAATTCTCCAATTAAGAGGCAGGGACTACCTTACCTTTAAAGATAGGTATTATCCCAAGGTGAAAGGAGAGTAAAAAATAATATAAATAAATGGCACTAAGAAAGAAAGAGGAGTCACTATGCTAATACTAGATAAAATAGAATTCAAGGCCTTTGGTTGTGTTTTGTGTGGGGGATATTGAATCACTAGGTGGAACATCTTTGGGGAAGATAGACAGGCTTTCTGTCAGGCCTGTGTGGTACATTTCTGAATATCTGGAAAGATTTGTTTGGTCTGAGATGACTCCAGGACTTGTAGGGTCACTTTAAGGTTTTAATTTTATGATGATGTGTTTGGGGGAACAGCCCTGTTCAGCTGGAGGGGCATAAATATTGCAAGGGTTAGTAGAAAATAAGATACTTGTACTGGATTGAAGTGGTTAAATGTTTCTAGATATTAAAGCCAGTTTACTAATGGTCTAAATGGGATTATAACCACACAGGGTTGTGGTTGGTTTTCGGTCCCTGGCTTGTACTGGACTTCCAGATGTAGATTTAGATTAAAGGGGAATAGACAATTACAATTAATGGGTAATGGGTTACCTTTGATTACTGAAAGATATTTTTTGGTCCCTGTCTATTATGCAAGTGTTACTTTTGATATATGTTCTGTTCATTTCAAGATAACTTGACTTAAGAAAACTAAGTTTACTTCCCTGAACTAGTGGCATACACCCCAAAAGGAGAAAGTTTGGATTGACTTGGTAAATTTTTTCAGCTTAATTCTGGTCAATCTGTATGTTCCCTGTTATTGGAAAACTACAAACCAGGATATGGGTTTGGGAAAGTAAAGAGATTATTTATATTTGTAGTAAGTTGTTTATATTTAACATATCCCTAAGAGTAAGCCAGGTGTGGTGGTGCAAGCCTTTAATCCTAGCACTCAGGAGGCAGAGGGAGGGGGATCTCTGTGAGTTCAAGGCCAGCCTGGTCTACAGGGTGAGTTCCAGGCCAGCTGGGGCTATAGGGAGGCCCTGTCTCAAAAAGCCAAAAAAAGAAAAAAAAAGATATACCTAATATTGTTTAAATTTCTCTTATAGGCTTTGCTTGCTTATCCTATGATGTTAAATTTCTTCCAGTCAATGTTTATGCAAGCCTTCTTAGGCGTTCCTTCAAGCTTTATCTAAATATGATACAGTAATTAAAAGTACCAGATTGGTGTAACTTAACTTTTTGGGATGCTTAATGTCCATACCTGAGGCCCGTACCAGTTCGGCCAAGGGATTTAAGGGACAATTTTGTTCCTTGCCCTCTGAGGTCAATTGGTCCCAGGGGATTTTGTATGGGGGCATTTCTTAAAATATTCTACAATTGTGAGTCACCAGGCTTCCTGTGCCAGGAAGGTCTTGGAGATCCACCAATAGAACCCTAGCCGGTGTCCAGTCTATAAACAGGAAACTCAATATAGAGGAAAGTCGCCTTGTGCTCCAAAGGGAAGCTTGGTCTAACAAGACCTGACCTTGTCCTCAGTAGGTAGAACTGATTAAGAATGGCCAGAAGGAGCCAGGCACTCCCCCACCCCCAAAACCTGAGTGGTCCATAAAGATTAGAGCCTCAAATGACCTTGAGAAAACAAACTTTGGTTAATCTGGGCTAATTGTGTGGATTTAAGCACCCCCAAAGAAAGTATAACCAAAAGTCAATATATTTCTTTTAAAGAATGAAAAATTGTGCTTCCACATATTGGGAATACAGTTACACGATATAATGTTAAACAGGCATAAAAACCTTAGATCTTGGCCTTGATTAATAGAGTAGGGTCACCTGCAGCCAAAGGACAAGTTGTTAATTAATGCTTAATAATAAAATTTTCTCTTTCTTTCTAAGAACTATCTAAATGGAAACTCATATCCTGACTATTAAAAAGCCTGTAAAGCAGATCCTGAGTCGAGATATCATGGCCAGATGAACAGAAGGAGAAACCTAATAAATGGATGCTTTGAAACCATGGTCAAGAAATTCTGATGGACTTTTCAGTTGGACATTGGAATTCACTGTGTTCTTCTCCTGGTCCCCTGCCTAGATCATGTACCTAACCACTCCAGCCTTCACTTCACTTTCAAGGGCACTAGTCAAGGACTTTTTTTCTCTCTATAGTTATCCATTTGGGGGTTCCTTTAGATTGACCCTCTGAATGGGGGATACCCCAATTGCTACACCCAATGTCCCTTTTCAGCATGGAAGAAGTCAGAATGGTTGGTGTCCCAATTCCCTTCTGGCAATTTGGGTGACTCTTTTCAGAGGGTAACATAACTAAACAGGAACTAGAAATTGGTTAGGGAATTTAGGGATGAGACCCCCCCCCCAAATTAACTCTCTCAGCTGAGAACTCAAGGCTTCCTGAAATAGACAGTAAACACATATTCTCTGGTAGCCCTGAAAGAGCAAGAAAAGAAGAAAGAAAAGAAGGAAAAAAAGAGAAGTACATACCAAGCCTTGTAGATTGATTCTTTACATCACCAGAATAAGAAATGGAAATGCCCCCTCTCTTTTTTTGTTCTTATTGCTTTGTTTTGTTATTGTCATTCATTTTGTATTGCTTCTGTTTTCCTGTGGAAAAAAATAGAGAAAAAATGGAAAAATTAGGGGCTAGGGAGATGGCTCAGTAATTAACAATTACTGTTCTTGCAGAGGACCTGAGTTCAGTTCTCAGCACCAGATGGAACCTGACAATTACCCCCAACTCCACGTCCAGAAGATCTAATGCCCCCTTCTTCCCTCTGCAAACTTTTCAATACGTGTAATGAACATAATCATGCAGATGCATGCACACAGACACACACAGGCACACACACACACACACACACACACACACATGCGCACGTTCAGGCACACACATAACAAGTAAAACAAAATTTTAACAATTAAAACTTTTTTAAAATAATAAAAAATTAACAATAATAAAACATTTAAAACCATGTACTTTAAAAGGAAGACAACCTGCTTGAGAATAAAATAACCAGTACTGAACAATTAAATTATTTTTTCTTGTTCTCTGAGTGAAAATGCTCAAGTTCCTTAAAATAGGGAAAAAAATCTGATTGGTATCAGACTTTTGATAGCAATGCCTTATGTCAGAAGACAATGGAATGACATATTTAAGATACTTAGGAAAAGAAAATATGAGCCATATGCTATGAACACAGCCAAACTTACTTTCAAGTATGAACACTGCAGACAAACTGCTACCAACAAGTAAGAACTCAGGAAATACTGTTCCCTGGAGGTTTTCCTATGCAAACTATCAGAGAATAAACCTGACTGGAGAGACATTGACAGAGGGCCTTCTGCTAAGCATTAAATATATATCTGCCTGTAGAAATAAGTAGAAGGGTCAGAAAAGGAAGTATAGGTGCTGAAACCCACGTGCTCTGAAAGTATAGGGGCTGTGCACCCATTTGTAAAGAGGGAAGAACGAGAGATCATATCAAAGACGATTAAGCTTATGATTGCTCAATGTTCATTAACTTGGAGTAAAGATTGTTTTAACTCATGGTATGTAGGTAAGTTTTGCAAGATAAACATAACAGTTCCAAAACCTACCAATGATTTCACCAAGAAATAAAAATCTTCATCAGTGTTACTTGGGAATGTCAATAGAAAAATAGTAACGGTATGTTAAAAAAGCATTATAACACCACTAAGTGGAATTTATGTCAAATGTACAAAAATTCTTACATATTAAGAGATCTAGTAACATGATTCATCATATTAACATGACATTCCTACAATTGCATTGAGTCATGTGACAAAATCTGCCACTCGATACTAAACAACTTAGAAGAACACCTATCAGAAGTGTTTCCATTAAGGTCTGTACTGAAATTTGCTTTACCATCTATATAAACCCTAGTTACTATTCTAGGTATTATGGTAGGTATGATTCCCATTTTACTTACAAGAAAAGGATCACGTGGCTTTGGTAGTTAAAATAAGTCATCTAATAACACATAGGACTAATACGTGGAAAAGCCGCCATTTGAGTTTAGGATTGTTCGATTCTGAATCCCATTCATGGCTAGCTACATTATTCTTCCATTCTCTACAAATTCTCCTTGATCTCAGAACATTGGACAATCATACTTTCTTCCCTCCCCCATCTGTTTCTCTCTTTATTCTATGGTTCTGTTTCCCTCCTTCTCTCTTTACCTTCCTTGATTTTTCTTACATTTGATTCCCTCCCTCTAGCCCTCCTCGTCTCCACTCTTAATCTGTTTAGGCTTTTGCATTTGGTTACCAGCCAGGTTGTGAGCTCCCCTAAGGAGAGAAACCTGATGCCACATAGGCACCTGCACCTGCAAGAGCCTTCATGATGTTCAGCTCAGAGAGTCTAGAGTGCATAGTTCCTTGACTGTTTAGCAACCATGGCCTGAATAGGCTGACTCTAGAAACTTGGTATTAGAGCTCATTCTTATCCTTCACATAACAGATGGTGGAGTATGCCTTTAATCCCAGCACTTGGGAAGCAGAGGCAGGCGATCTCTGTGAGTTCAAGTCCAGCCTGGTCTACAGAGTGAGCTCCAGGCCAGCTGCAACTAAAAGGGAGACCCTGTCTCAAAAATACAAATAAATTAAAGAAAGAAAGAAAGAAAGAAAGAAAGAAAGAAAGAAAGAAAGAAAGAAAGAAAGAAAGAAAGAAAGAAAGACTAATTGCCAGGCATGGCGGCACACACCTTTAATCCCAGCACTTGGGAGGCAGAGGCAAGTGGAGCTCTGTGAGTTCAAGGCCACGCTGGTCTACTTAGAGAGTTCCAGGACAGCCTACTTAGAGAGCTCCAGGACAGCTGGGGCTGCAGGGAGACCTTGTCTCAAGAGGACCCCCCCCAAAAAAAAACATAACAGATCGATCAACATCCATATACTTTTATTATATTTCTGTAATATCAGATATCTTTCACTTTGCTATCTCTGGGGGTTCTATGCCTTGAAGAAGGCAGGGGTCCTCCTCTAATACCCACTAATTCAAGCCATGAATGAGATACATCACAGACAGTGTGTACTTTGCGTCTTTCTGATTCTTAGAAACTCATTGATTTGACTTTCTATTTTATGCCATATTATATCAAAGGTTAAAGTTAACTTATTTTTAGGAAAAACGTTTTATATATGAGAGTATAAGTGTACCATTTGTGTGTCTGGTGCTCAAAGAGGTCAGAGAGAGTGTCAGGTCACCTGGACCTGGAATTACAGGTGGTTGTGTGTGTACAATATGATTGCTAGGAATCAAACTTACGTCCTCTACAAGAACAGTGAGTTCTCTTAACTGCTGAAACAGTGACAGCCAGAACAATAATAAAAAGATCAACTTTTGGCTTATGAAGGTGTATTTCCCTATACTTATGATTGAGAAGGGTTATGTCAGCTAGTACTAAGCCTTCTGCCATGTCCTAGGCTCGCTTTTCATTCCCTCCTTTTTTCTCCTTTCCTGTCTTAAATCCCAAGAAAAGCCTCTCTCTCTCTCAATGATGATGAACAACGTTACCTTCCCTATATGTCTATACATACCTTATAATTCTAAATTTAAACTCATTTCTCCCCGAAAACAACATTGTCTATATAGTGTCCTCTGCTGAGGTTATTAAATTTCTGCCATTGTTCTATAAGACTCAAACCACTGAGGAAACCATGTCCCAAGCAGACAAGGCTTAGGCGGAGGACAGTGAGATAAACAATAGTATTGGTCACTTGATTAAGTGGTATCACTTAGGAATGACTAGTATAGTCACATAAGGGTACGCTCTATTGATTGGGATAAAACTAACCAAGACCTTGTATTCTGGATGTCCTTTGTAGTGCTCTTGAACAACAACAACAAAAAAGTCCCCCATAGGCTCAGGTATTGGAATGCTTGTGTCTCTCTTTGGGAAGGTTATAGAACATTTAGAATGTAGCACCCTCGTTGCAGGAGGGATGTCACTAGGAGTCAGCTTTGGAGTTCATAGCTTTTGAGCTCACCCTCACATCTAGTTCTCTTTCCAGGCTTCGTGTTTGTGGTCGAAGATGAGATCTCTTAGCTCCGTGCTCCATCCACCTGCCTCCCTGCCTTCCTCAACATTAAGAACTCAGCTTTTATTAAATAAACTCTTCCTTTTAATAGTTACTTTTGTTCACAATGTTTTGTCATAGAAAAGTAACTAATACCCCCTTGAAAATTAAGCCCATTGTGACCGTTTGCTTACAGATAAGATATAGAGAAGGAGGGAAGTCACTGTCAGAAGTGTCATTGAGTTGGGTACTAAGGCTGAACTGGTGCTTGACTTCAGCAGGTATTCTTCAACATCATGAAATGAGCTTGGACCTATCATTTTAAGGGAAAAATAGGAGCATCAATCCCTTCAGTGGTGAATGGTGCCTTTCCATCAGGAACCCCTTGCATTTCTTAGCTGGAGCAGATCCCTGTTGTCATCTTAGGCAGGTACAAAGAAGCCACAAAGAGGTGAGGTGTCCCAGGAGTAGGTGTCCCAGGCTCACATGAGGTGCTGACCCACCCACATGTACATTCTGCTCAGATCCAGTGGCTGACTTAGGAGGAAGAAATGGATTGAAAAATAATTCATAGTCAGGTGGTATTTTAGTAGGTATTCAACCAAGTATCATGTCACCCCCTTACTTGGGTAAGATCAAGTGGATCTAAATCTCTAAGTTCAGCCGTTTCTGAGACTTTCCTGCCTTTAAAAGTAGGTCTTCTAAGCTCTGTCATTGAGACTTTCTGTTTCACACACTGGCTTAACTCTATCACTAAGTGACCCAAGTCTGCCTACCATTTTCTTTTGCCAAGATCTGGTGATAACCTTTCTTACTGGAAATGTTTCGATAAAGGCTTCCATCACACTCCTATGTATTTATAGATTAATATCTTGCTTCCTATATTTTTACTTCTGTGCTTTTATAAGTTTGAAACATTATTCACTCTTTCAATGTACATTTGTACATCATATGCAAATTGGTAGACGTTGTTCAAGGTAGGAGATAAGTTGGGTATACTTCTTTCCGTAGACTTTCCAGTCTTGAAATTCAGAAATTAAACATAAAGTTATAATCCTTTGATCTTCATGGTAGGAGCACCTCTCTGTTTCAATATCAGGAAATCTAGGAAATGATTGCATGGACATATTTGAAGTCTGAGTAGGGAGAAGATAGAAAAGGGCTGAAAAATTACCTGAGCACTGAAGCCTCTAAAAGGCTATCATTTCCATCCACACATGAGTAAACGGAGGCCCAGAGCATCTACCGAAGGTCAGATTGGTGAAGTAACAGGACTTAAAGAAAAAGATAATTTTTACTTTTTGAGAGTCATCCAGGCAAACAATCCTCCTCAAGATTAAATAGGATTTAATTGCATTTGCATTAAATTAAAAAAAAACCTCCTGGCTATCTCAGTTGGGGCTGATTATGGTATCAGCATCGGGACACCTGGGAATAGTACACAGTCTGGGACTAAATCTGGTGAGTGAGTCTATCATGATTTTTCTTTTGCAATCTCATTTTCTTGCATTAGTTTTTGACATCTCTATAAGAAATATAAACCATGAGAAAAATCCAATTTAATCTTCAAAAGCCAAAATATTCTTGTACTGACCTTCAGAAGGCCACAGCTTCCCAGAAAATGCCTTGTCCACCTTCTTACATATCCACACATTTAGCTCAGTCTAATGGCCATTAATCCATGGAAAGATGTCGTAGGGCTGGGGTGGGGGGGAAGGGAAGGGGATATATGCCTGAACTGAATTGGAAAATGATGTATGAAATACACAAAGCATCAATAAAAATAAATTAAAAAAATAAATAAATAAAAAGAAAAAAAACTTAAATAAATGTAATCCTACTGACATATACATATTTTAATAAAATCATTAATAAATACTTGCTTAGCTTTATGTTACATAAAAAAAAGATGTCCTTATTGAGGAGTTAGATTCTGTGTGGAAAAAAAAACCTGATGGGGAGACAGACCCTAAAGAGTGAGAAGAGATGTTGATTCTGATGGAAACATGCAGCGACTGTGTACATTTACTTTACAAGCATTCCAGCATTGTGGAAGATGAAAAGTGCTCATTCTCTGGGTTGCTGAAGCAGAGTGAGATAAAAGCTGTGCTTAGAGGTCCTGGAAGCTGACCTCGGCTCAGAGTGTCTGAGGACCATTGGAATGCTCTGTGGTATTGTCCTTACATGTTGTAGTAGCAAGGGAGCAAGCATACTCAGGTCTAGGATGGAGCAGTTGAGGGAAAGAATGGGCTCACAACACTCATATACATTATACAGAAAAGTTTTTTTTTCTTTTTTTATTGATGTTCTGTGTATTTCATGCATCATTTTCCAATTCAGTTCAGGCATAATTCCCTTTCCCTTCCCCCCACCCCACCCCACCCCATCCCAGATCATGCATTCTGCCATAACTGTCCTGAATCTTTCTCTTAGTTTTTTTTTTCATATTTTAACAATAAGTGATGATTTATGAGTACAAGCATCCTTCATGTAAAAACAATTTGCAAGCAGTTGTGCCCAAACCCACACAGCTCATGGGTCCCACCAGCAAGGGGGGGGGGCTTGTATGTTCAATCAAGTTGATCAAATGAGTGTCCAGACTATATTGTTGTAGTTTCACCATTCACCCCAATTGCAGCCCTTACATTCTACCACGCCCCCTCTTCTGCAGATTGCTCCCTAGGCTTAGAAAAGGGGCACAGGTGGATGAGAAGCAAAACAGTCTACTTTCTCTGGAGCTGTTGACAGAAAAGTTTTATACTGGAAAGAAAGTGAGACTTAGGCTCCTTTCAGAAAATTTCTAACCTAATCATTATTTTGTCTGTGGAGTAATTGGCCAAAAGACAAAACTATTGAAATATGTTCTGTCTATCTTGTTATCTTTCCCAATAAGTGCATCCTGACCTTCACATCATGTTCTCTCAGCTCTTACTGGGATGCTTCCTAAATTCTTGAAGTTTAGAAATTGCTGTAGACTTCAGACTCCTCCTCTGTGTATTAAAATGAGTGTATTTCTTGTCACGTCTTCACAAAATCCTTATAAGTGGTGATGAATGACAAAGAATGATCTTACAAGTTGAATAAATGATAACATTTGTCTTAGGCAGTAACAGAGGCCTTGAAAGCCTTCATTCTCAAAAGCAGAAGCACAAGCTTTTAGAAAGCGAACAGCTCAATGCCCACATCAAAGGCGGGGCCAAAGTGAATAATCACTGTGGGTAGATACTGATGGTGGGGTGCTCAGGAAACCTAGTCTTCAGCTCCAGTTCTGAAATTCTACGATCCCATGAAAAGGTGAGTCCTGCCAGAGACGGGAAAGAAAGGACAGGAAGTAAGCCAAGAAAACACGTTTTGTGACTAATGAGAATTCATTTCAGTATGGAAAGAGTATGGGAATGTTAGGGGATCTAGAGGAATATTATCCTTTTGTGAGGTGGGTTGGGGTCAGTCTGTGAGAAGTACTGAATATCTTATGAGGAGTTTGACCTTGGTCATGTAGAAAATGTGTTTCTTTTTTCACTAAAGATTCTGTAGCAAAGTGGTAGAATGCACAAAGCAGCTAAAAAGAAAAAGAACATTTTTGCTTTGGAGAGTCGGGTTTTCTGTGATTTGATTGAGACAGATTTCTTTTGAGATAGATTTTCTTTGGTGTCTGAGAGATGAACCAGTTGAAGGATTCTGAGGTCCTGAGTGGGCAGTGTATGAGACATCCTCAGTAGATGTTTCATGGTGGGAATGAAGGGACTATGAATTGTGGTGTAACAATTCCCTCTGAGATGAAAACTTCCATCTTGGAGAAAAGCTCATTACAATGCAGGATGTTCAAAAGCAAGATGAAACATTCCACCCTGCAGAGAAGCTTAAGTCCAGGAAGTAATCAACTTAAGACTTTCAGGAAGTCCCTGAAACTGCCAAGATACACCAGACCCCTTCCTGTCCAGGAATATATAAGCAGTAAGGACTGTTGAGAGACTCTGAGACAACCTGAGCTGCCTAGAATCTCAGAGCAGCAGAATCACCTGAAAGACCAGCCAACTGCCTGGAAGAGGCTCAAACCAGCTGAGCTGACTAGAAAAGATACTCTGCTATCTATTGAGCTGCCTGCCCCTTATGCAGTGAGCTCCAGGTTTTCAGCTTTTGTGAGCCATCACCCATGCTGGGATGGGCTCTTGGTGATGCAACTGTCTTTCAGTCATTTCTGCCATGTAAGTAACCTCTCACCCATCTTCTTGGAAGCAACCTCAATAGAACTCACAGGTTTGCCAAGTTGGACTTTGAGGGTACCCTTACTTTAGACTGCCATTGATTACCTACCTTGGGTGAATAAATGTTACACTGGGACATTTCCTGCAAATTTGAACAGAAGTTTTAGGGGGTGAAATGGAGTCTGTTGATTAAAAACATAGGGCTGGCATGAAATGCTTTCTTATTTGACAATTTGTTCTAATGTCATGAAACTAGGAAACTGTCTCCTCTGAGTCTCAGTTGCTTCATCTATATAATGGGAATGACAACCATAGCGGTTTCTTAGGATTATTTCCTAGAAATTTCATAAGGAATTTATCGAAGTAATCAGTTAATTTAAAAATGATCAATAAAGGGGCTGGAGAGATAGCCTAGCGGATAAGAGCACCGACTGCTCTTGCAGAGGACCTGGGTTCGATCCCCAGCACCCACATGGCGGCTAAGAACCGTCTGTAACTCCAATTCCAGGAGAACTCCAGTTCCAGGGGAATCTGAGACCCTCTTCTGACCTCAGTGGCATTGCATGACACAGGTGCACAAACCTACATGCAGACAGTACATTCATACACATACAAAAATAAATAAAAAATAAAAATAAATAAAAAATGATCAATAAATATTCTAAGTATTGTTAATGATCAGAGAAGATATGAATGATATGAAATAAAATGTGTTTTTAGCTATTATTTCCTAGAGTTCAACTGTGTTTAGGCAAGAATCTAAGAAATTTTTGATTGTTTTAAAATTAAAACTCTTGCCGGGCATGGTGGTGCACACCTTTAATCCTAGCACTTGGGAGGCAGAGGCAGGCGGATCTTTGTGAGTTCAAGGCCAGCCTGGTCTCCAGAGTGAGTTCCAGGACAGCTGGGGCTACAGAGAGACCCTGTCTCAAAAAGACTAAATAAATAAATAAATAAATAAATAAATAAATAAATAAATAAATAAAATTAAATAAAAACTCTAAGTTGTTCTAATGAGATGAAAAAAGGTAAAGGTTTGAATGTTACCAGGCCTGTTCTCTTCTTTGTTTTTGCTTCTCCTATGCTGTTTTGGTTTCTTGAAAGGGCTTTGTTCTCATGATGAGAAACAAAGTTGCAAGTAGCCGGTATCTGGGTTTTTGTTCTTCCCTGGCACTGCCTTTAAGATTTTTCCTGGAAAAGATTCTGATTGACCTCATGTGGCCAGATGGTCACTTTTGGGATAATGAGTCTGTGCCAGAGACTGGATAGTGAGGTCAAGTGCTCATTATTAGCTCATTCTTGGGGTTTAGGAAAAATCTATGTAAAAATAACAAGTCTAGAGATATTTGCCAGAGCTGAATATGTGCTTGAGCATTAGGATCGGTTTCTTGTGCTATAATGGATCCATCCCTCCTTGGAGCTTCCCTGCTGGGTGAAAGGGCAGAGAAAGGAAGAATCCTCTCCCCGGCTTTCTGCTTTGTCTTTCTCCAGCATTCTCATCCTTGGGTCATTTGACCAGATAACATTGCAGATACTTGGTCTGTCCTAGTCTGGGCAGGCTGTCTCTGCTGGGGCCAGCTACTCTGTTACCACTCCTGATTCTGGGCAGAGCTGTGAATGAATACATTTCAAATGCTATCAATATTTTATGAATTTCCATCCACTTACTTTAATGGGGAACTGTAAAAGCATTTAACCATATTACACCCCATCTCTCAAACACTGCATTTTTCCAACAGAGCTGTTTTATTAGCGTCAACCCCTAGGGTAGTTGGAACAGCTTTATTTTCCCTTTCATCTGTCCATCTGCATATATGCAAGTCCGTTTGTCTGTCTGCACATCTACACACAATCTGTGTGTATTTATCAAATCATCTAGCAATCTTGGAAAGACATGTGTAGATGTAACTGTATGTATGTTCATGCTTTCATATCTATGCTAACTAGTACACTAAAAATTATTTAATGTCTTGTCCTTGCTTGACTGTACCTAAGCTTTAAAAAGACTCTTTGGTTTTACAAACCACCCTTGGGTTCTTATCTAGATCATTCGCTTCCTTGTCTTCTAGTAAAAACTTTCTTGTGAAAGCCTCTTACCTGAAGTTTGAATATCTGAAGTTCATGGTCAAGTGACCAGACACTGAAGTAAGGGAAACCTTGTCGACTTAGTTTACTTTATGACATTGGGCAAACCAAGCTCATAGAGCCACCTCTGGAGAAGAGACTTCATAGTTTTAAGGAGTAGTGAAGTTTGAAACGGAGCAGTAGAACACTGACCTACCTGTACAGCAAGGGAATGCTAACAAGAGCATGGTTCTTAGAACTGAAGGGCTCAGAGGCTTTTCTCGCCAAGTTCCCAGATATGTGGATCTTCTGGCTAGAACCTCTGCTCTTCCTGTTCAGAGTTATACTGGCAGCACTGCCTGCACCATACACCTGAGTAGTACTTCTCTTTTATTATAATTCACCTAACAACCATGCACCACACCTAGATGGCTCAAGTCCTTTAAGACTTCACTACACCCATTCATTCTCTGAGAGCTCCTTGGTCTCCCCAAGCTACATGAGTTCCATTTCTCTGAGCTTCTCCACCACCACCCACTCTCTCTGCAACCATAGCACAGCGTTTATCTTACTCTTTTTTTTTTTTATTAAATTTTTTTTTTTATTTCCGTACGTGTATGAATGTATTGTGTGCATGCAAGTCTGTGCACCCGTGACGTGCAATGCCGCGGAGATCAGAAGAGGGCGTCGGACTCCCCTGGAACTGGAGTTCTCCTGGAATTGGAGTTTCAGACGGCTCTCGGCCGCCATGTGGGTGCTGGGGATCGAACCCGGGTCCTCTGCAAGAGCGGTCGGCGCTCTTAACCGCTAGGCCATCGCTCCAGCCCTTATCTTACTCTTTTAATTGCGTTTCCCTTTCTGGATGACAAGCTCTTGGTGGGAAGAATTGAAGTCTAATTTCTTTCTTTCCTTTTTTTATGATCTTTTTTACTATTATTATTATTTATTTTTTATGTGTATGAATCTACTGTCTGCATGTAGGTTTGTGCACCCATGTCGTGCAGTGCTGCAGAGGTCAGAAGAGGATCTCAGATTTCCCTGGAACTGGAAGCCCCCATGTGGGTGCTAGGGATTGAACCTGGGTCCTCTGCAAGAGCGATCGGCACTCTTAACCACTAGGCCATCTCTCCAGCCCCGAAATCTAATTTCTTATCACAGCTAACTAAGTCCCTGGGGATCTGAGTTCTACCAACCTCCTCTCTCCAGACTTATTATCACCCTTTCGTTTCTGTTATTGACTTTAGGTGTTTTACTCAACACTTATTCTGTGTCAGACAGGATTTTAATCAGTGGATACATAATAACTCAGTTGTACCTTACACTAACCTTATAAAACACGGGCTAAGATGGTCTTCAGTGTGCAAATAAGGACACTGATGGTCAGAGAACAAAGAGAACTCAACACAAACACTTCAACTGATATGGAGGAGAGCTCAGCTTGGAATGCCAATGGTCTCATTCTGGCCCACACACATCAGTGCCACACTCCATTCCTTATTTATGTATTATTCATTATTTAATTAATTAATTTATTTCTCTGTACCATTGTTTCAACAACACTGATCTGTACACCCTTGTTCCTCATAGTCACGTCATGTTTAATGTCATCTACTTGCTGAATTTAAAGTAATTCTCAATCTTTCTCCCTGGAAAGTCTTTTTGCTTTGACCTCGTAGCTTCCATTTCTCCTTCCCGAGTCAGCACAGCTTTCACAACGCCCTGTGTGTACTCATTCTAAATGGGCTCTTCAAGGTTTGCTAACTTCCCTTCCTGCCCATTAGACTTCAGGCAGTAACAACACCCTGACCACTGGGTGTTAGATGTTGATGTTCATGTCCTTGTAGGAAATTGGTAGATTCCTTGTCATTTCTGGAATATGAAAAGACTCTTTCCAAGAGTGCTATCTCCTTTTCCATGACCTCTGCATTAATTGTATATGCAAGTTTCTTTCTTTGATAACAGTTTTCAACATATGCAGCAAACGACAGTACCAATTCAATAAACTACATATGAGATAAAGATGGAAGTAGTTTATTGTCATCTGAAATCCTCAGGACTAACTAGTGAGTTCTAAGGCTCCAAAGTCAAGATGCTGCCACAATCTAAAATGTTTTGTAGTAAGGTTTGAGTATTTCGTTGCTAATTTCTGGAAGTCTTTGAAGATGAAATTGTGGTCATAAGGAAAAGAGTAAAATAGGAGAAGCAAGGCCAGGTTTTATGACAAAGATATCTAGGTCTATGTGGATCTTTCACAATGCTGAGTGTCTTTGGGAAGATGTGATGTTGTATACACTTGGAAGTCACAGATGCTAGGCATACCCGTTCTGGAAATTGGCTCTAAATGGTCTACCAGGCAGACTTTGAGTCTGTTCATACAAACAGCTTCCTCTTCCTCGAGCCAGACAACTAACCTGCTAAAGTCACCTGATTGAGTGGGAGTTCATAATGGAGCTGGCATGTAGGTTCAGATATACTTCATAGTTCAACACACCCAGGTTTCTCCAGTGGAAAAAGTCCAATCAATGTCTCACTTTGCCATCCAGACCAGCAAATTCTGGGCTTACTGGACAAGTGTCAGAAAGTTTCTTCTTAATACATCTGATGAAGTGAAGAATTCCAAAGTAGTTTATCTTAGCAAAGTCCTCAGGTGGGCAATATCAAGTGTTATAGGGAAAAATCAGCCTAGCATATCAAAGGCAAGGTCTGGAAATGTGAATATTTGGAATGAAACAGTCAAAGATGTATGACGAAGAGAAGGTTCTATTTGTCAGTTTCAGCCACAAACAGAATTTGTTCCATGAAGCTTCCAACCAATGGTTGGCATCCAGGGCATGAACAGGGTTCGGAGGGGACTCCAGGAAATTCTTGCTAAACCATTGGGCAAGGAAGACCTGGCTGGAGCTGTACTGTTTCACACTGGCTCCTGATAACAAAGGTAGAGGGTCTAGTGTTGCAACCTTTAAGCTAGCTTCCCTTCCCCATTTCTGTAAACTCATGCATCTTCTTAATAAGACTGAAAATCATTCATGACAAAGAAATTAAATCAACTGCCAAGCCCATCAGGTGCCTGTGTTCCTTCCCTCCCTATTTCCAGCAAAGCCTTTCTCCATGCAGACAGAAAACATTTCAGCCTCATGACAACCCCTTGTCACTCTGAAGCCGTGTGTCTCCCTGCTGACACGATAACCGAGGAAGATGTGAGACAGACAGTGTTTGTTTGATTCTGGCAGCTTTGTGGTGGAATCACAGGCTGGAATGAAGGAGACAGGGTAGGGTTGGGAGATCCAGGAAGCTGGGCTCCTGGGGAGATCTTTCCTCTTCTGTCCATCTCCTGCCCAACAGGCTGACAAGGCAGTGAAAGCCTTCCTTGGTCTAGGAGAAAGATATTCTATTGCTTAAAGAGTCTGGAGTTATAAAAAGTATCTCTAGACCTGACAGTTTACAGTAAAATATTTCATTCAATTCAACTCAATACGCATCTGTTGAGATGCTCATTTCTGATGCCATGCAAAGACGTTACAAACTAAGAGCCTAAAGAAGATGCTGAAGAGAAAGAGAAAGAGGAAGAAGAGAAGGAAGGGAAGAGGAGGAGGAGGAGGAAGAGGACCTTCATTATGCCTGATCCTGTGGCTACTATTATAAATTTACATTTAATCATCCCAGTAATACAGTGGGACAGGTATTAATAGGCCTATGTCAATAAGTTCCCAGTTGAAGAAGAAACTAAATCATAGAAAGAGGAAATAACTTGCTATGCTCATTCCAGAATGGCTCTGAATTCTCAAGACTGGTTCCAGTGCTTCTACTGTGTATGTCTGTGTTCTTGTTTGTTTAATGTGGTAGAGTATTAGATATTTATAATAGAAATGTACCGTTCACTGAGGTAGAATGTTAAGAGCCTCACCAGTGCTGGATGTGGAACATAGGATCTCACTCATGTGAGGCAGGGTCTCCAATGCTGAGCCATATCCCTGCCACTTCCAGAAGACATTTCATAGCAATTTTCCTGAACTCTAGTTCTTACAGTCCTCCTCCTCCTCCTCCTCCTCCTCCTCCTCCTTCTCCTCCTCTTCCTCCTGTGGTGTTTTCGAGCCTTGGCATGGAGGAGCTGTCATATAGATGTCCCATTGGGACTGAGCACTCCGCAGTTCACTTATTTTCTACAATCTGGTCTGTTATAATTTTGCTTTTTCACAGTTGAATACGATTCCTTTGCATGTGTGTACCAGATTTTATCTATTCCTCTATTGATGGGCCTCTAGTCTAATTTTATTTCCATCTATTGATGTGTATGCCAAAAATCATGGATGCTCAAGTATTCCTGTGGCATGTTGAGCTTGAATCCTTCAAATATTTATATACAGTGGTATAGCTGAGTCATATGGTAATGTTAGTTGTAGTTTCTAGAGGAAACTCCATACTGCTTCCCATAGGGATTGTACCAGTCTAAAATTCCCTCTAGCAGTGAATGACCTATAAAGGTCATTCTTTCTCCACATCCCTGTCCACATTTAGTGTTAATTGCTTTCTTAATAATAGTCATTCTGAATAAGGTAAGATGGAATCTCAACAATTTTATTTTGCATTTCTATAACATAGCTTCCTAATAGAGGAAGGGGAAGCAGAATCTCCCTCTGAAAGATAAACCAGATAAACTGGCAGTCCTACCCTCATTGCAAGCCCTCAGCCCTGACAGACCTTAAATCTAGTTACACGTTTTGGTGAAACAGTGATTCCTTGGGCTTATGGGCCAGCAATGGAGAGGAATCACATTTATTACTGTGTATGACTCACATGATAGGGTCACAGTACCATCTTAAGAAAGAACCTATTATCTGAAACAAACTTTCAATGTAACTGGAAAGGAGGAAGTATACTATTAAATAACATTCATTGGCTTTAAAGTTACACACAGCTAGGTTAGAACACCTTCTCCTCTTATTCCTAAGAGCTGTGTACACTATCTACTTCTCTGAATCTCCGCATCCTCATGTGTAAGGTAGAGCAATAACATCTATATTGGTTAATTATTGTGAGGGTTGAAAAAGACAACGTGCAAGAGTAAATACAGCTGACAGGGAGTCTTACTTCACTTTAAGCCTTCTGATGCTGTCTCACTTGATCCTAATAACCCTGGGAAAGTGGTTATCATTGTTCTTATTTTACAAGTGAAACAACGAAGGCTAGAGGTCAAGTAATTTGTGAAATGGAATTTAAGAAATGGTGGTGTAAGGACTTGACCTAATTTTACTTTAACTTCTACATCTAATTTTTAATATATTTTTATTGTTATTAAACCTTTTCATATACCATACATCATTTCCTAATCTAATTTAGAGACATTTCCCTTTCCATGCCCCTCTATCCCACTTGAGTTCATGCACTCTGCCATACATCTCTTGCATCTTTTTCTGAGTCTTTCCAGAGTTATTTTTCAAACCAGAGGCTTATTGTTTTGGGGAGAACTTCACTGTTTCGGTTGTTTTTTTTTTCAGGTTCTTTCATTGTCGTTGTTCTCTCCAACTTGTATTGCTTCAATATATAGATATATATAATTTATAGATATCTTATATAATCTGAATGGAGGATTTTTCTTTTTCTCTTTTTTAGGCTAAAAGATGTCATGTTTTCTTAAGGAAGTGTTTGAAGGCTCCTCCTGGCAAGGCATCAATCCTGCCCTTGTGCTCCACACTAAGGTATTCTCTTCCCATGGTCACTGTGATGGTTAATCCTGTGTGTCAACTTGACTGGACTAAGGAACAAATAAGAGAAAAGGGATGTTTGGATTGGACCACCTCAACCCGGATGGCCCACCCCAAATGTGGGCATTACCTTCTGCCAGCAGGCAGTATAAAAGGCCAAGGCAGAAGGAGCTGGTCCCTTTTCTCTTGCGGCTTGCCTCTCTCATCTGGTGAGTTTGTCTTGCTTCTGTGATCAACCTTTTGGATCTCAGCATGTACTGAGACTGGCAGATCTCCTGGAATCCATTCAGGCCTTCAGCACTAGATTGGGACTACTGCGACATCCAGCCTTGCGGACTGAGCAGTTCCCTGGATTCTCTCGGCCTTTCCAGTGTGGTGCAGCTACTGTTGGACTCCTTGAACTCTGTCACGTGAGCAAATCAATAAATTGTATATAGCTATATATTCATCCTGTTACTTCTGTTTCTTTAGAGAACCCTGACTAATACAGTCACCCAACGAGGTCCAGTAATCACAGTGTCCTGTCTTCATCTTCCTGTACTGGCCTCCATGATATAGCCTGGGTAGTCCAACAATGGCAGACTATACTCTGAAGAGGCTGAAACCCCTGTAGTCGCTCAGTTCACAAGCTGGATGTCTCAGCAGTCCCCATCTGGCATTGAAGGTTTGGAGGATTCTTGGAGAGACATGAGTCTTCAGTTCATATTGGGGGTTAAAAAGCTGTGTCTTGTGTCTTCGAAGGATGGCAAAAACAGTGGCAGCCACACAGTAGATGCACTTGCCAGTAAGAATTGAAGACAGGCAAAACAACAGTGTTCTCTCTTTTTTTTTCTTTTTGTCTTTTTACTAAAGATCTCAAATTTTATATCCAAAGTACAATTTCTCAGGCCTTACTGATTATTTCTGGTTATATTTTCCTTCTGGATGCTTAAGACCATACAGTTAGCCCAGATTAACCAAGGTTTGTTTTTTTCTCACTGTCAGTTGAAGATCTGGTCCTCAGGGGTCACTCAAGTTTTGGGGTATTTTTTTGGGGGGGAGGAGCCCCTGGCTCTTTTTGGCTTTTCGTTTACCAGTTCCATCCACTCGAGGAAAAAGTCAGGTCTTGCTAGACCAGGCTTCCCTTTTTGAAGCATGAGCAGACTTTCTTTATAGACTGGACACTGGCTGAAGTCCTATTAGTGTGGATCTCCAAGACCTCCCTGCACAGGAAAACTGGTGACTCACATTTGCAGGACATTTCAAGAGATGCCCCCATGCATAGTCCCCTGGGACTTAGTTGACCTCTGAGGGCAAGGAGCAAAGTTATCCCTTAGGTCCCTTGGCCAAAGTGGTATAGGTGTTAAGTATGGTCATTAAGCACCCAGAAAGGCTAAATTACACCAGCCTAATGCATCACACCTAAAACCATGTTGTGTGAAAACAAACTGTATGTTATTTCCATATCATATTTCTCGATTCTCATGTTTCCAGTTTGGATTTCATATTATTCTAAAATATGTATATGTACCCACCATCATTTACCAAAAATCCAAAGACTGAAAATAAATGTTGGGGGGTTAATTCTAGAACCTGTCTAGGGATTCACAATATAAGAGCACAGTTGTTTTCAGATCACAAGGGCTATAACATTAACTTTGCTCAGTTTGTTCTACATCTAATCTTAAAGAAACAAGTTAGACTCCATTGATAGATAAATTGGCTTACCATTGGCCTGAAGATAATCAAGGACTATAGCATATTTTCCTTCAAATGGCCACTCCTTGTCAGGAGGAACACTAGAGAGGCTTTATCTTCATGTTGACTATGAAGAACATTTTATTACATATAGTATATTGTATGGCTCTTATTCCAATATCCTCTTATGGATGATGACTGTACAGTAATTATAAACATAATGAATAAAAGCAGAACTTTCTTTTTATTGTCAGTGGATGTTTCTTAAGCTTGTGCCTCACAGTAGAACAGTTCAGCCTCCAAAGATGTTTTTCTGAAGGAAGTAGATTAATACCAATTAGCAGGTCCAGATAGGAGTTGAGACCTTAGCCTGCTCACAGAGTTGTGATTTCATGTCATCTGACACATGCATAATTACACACACCAGGAAGCATCCATGAATGCATACACCACAACAAAGGTGTGCTTAATTACAAGTCACCATGCATGCATGCTTAATTACACATCCTGCTACCCACAGGGTTAATTACATGTCGTGTTACATGTACAACAATCAGAAGAGGTGACATCTGATGACATTAAAAGAGTTAGGTGAATATAAAGGAGCAATCTTTAAACAGTTGCATAATGTGTGTGCTTTTTTCACTCTCTACAGAAGGTATCAGACATTAATTTCTACTCAGTCAATCAAGAGCACTTATTAAACTAGCTTTGTCAATTTTACTTTTATAGTGTCTCCTATGTCTACACTTTCTTTCCTTTTTACTTCTAATGATCACTAATGTCATTTCTCACCTGACAGTCTGAGGTAATGGGGACAGAGCTACATTCAGACTTCCCCAGGCTGCACCCTGCTCTAAGCTGCTGTTGTTCCCACCTGCACACTGCAGAGGCTCCTGACAGGCCTCCTGGTTGCTCCAAGGTCTGATACTGTCTGACGATAACTAGGCAGTCTTTGAACAACTCAGGTCTAGCCATTTCAACTCCCAATTTAAAACTCCATGACTTTCCATTTCTCTAGAACAAAGGTCAATATTCTAAGAACCATCTTCTAATCTCTGTGTCCTGGCACCTGCCCATCACCTTAGCATATTTCCCATTGACTTCCTCCAAATCTCTCTCTCTCTCTCTCTCTCTCTCTCTCTCTCTCTCTCTCTCTTTCTCTCTCATATATCTCTCATCTGTCAATCATCTATCTATCAATTTCTATGTATCAATGTATCAATAACTATCCATCATCTATTTTCTATCATCTATCTATGAATTATCTATGTGTTATCTATCTATCATCTATCAATCTATCATCTATCTGTCTATCAATCAATTATCTATCTATCTATCTATCTATCTATCTATCTATCTATCTATCTATCATCCTCTACCTACCTAATCTGTCTGTCACTCAGGTAGTTCCAGCAACAGTTCTTTCCCCAGCAGCACACTATAACAACTCCCGATTCATTACCATTTGATCTGCATCAATCCTTTTGTCTAAAGTGTTTTCTTCCCTATAAAGTCTTGCTGAGCTCTATGATCTCAGTTAAAATGTTTCTTTCCCAAGGAATTATTTACCAGTGACCTGGATTGGGTTGGGATCTAGTACTATGTTCCCCACTTTTCTTCATGAGAAAGCACCACTTAGATTTAGATTCTGTAATGCAATGCTTTCTATTCATGCCCATATCAATCATAGTGTTTCATGAGAACAAGGCTTAGATATATTTCATATTTACTATGTCCTCTTCCCTTAGTGAAGCAACTGGTACATACCCTTATAGAAGTGGTATCAGTTTCAAGAAATATAAGCACAGGATGCCTGGCTAAATTTAAATTTCAAATCAACAATAACACCCTATTTTTAGGATGAGTGTATCCTATTCAATATTCAAGACATACTGATGGTAAGAAAAGCATTCTTCACTTGTAAAATAAAAAAAACAGAATTGCACCTCTACTTTTAAACACAAAATTTTATGATTGAATGAGTAAGTGAATGAATAAATTAAATAGTTACAGGAAGAATCAGAAGTGCTTGGCTCTAGTTCAGTTCTGGTTCTTATTTATTCATTTATTTTTATTTTCCTGAGTTAAATACCATATATTTTGTTCATATTTAGATCCCTTTCCGTATCCTTACCCTCTTTCTAACTCCACCACATTTCTATATTGTAATATATCTCTCTCTGTGAAAAAAATATAGATAGATGATAGATAGATAGATAGATAGATAGATAGATAGATGATAGATAGATTCAGGTTTGTGTGCCTAAATGCCTTTCACTGGGGGTTCATCCATTGAAGTCTGGTCAAATTACTAAGAGCCTCACTCATCTTTACATGAGATTGAATTTCCCCTTTCCAGGAGTCATCAGTGGCCAGCCACCACTCACTCCGCTCTTCCTTATTTGGGCAGTGAAGTCAATGACGTATATCTCCAGCTCCTGTAATGCGGGCATGGCATGATGGAAAGCATGGTGAACCCCTGTTCTTTCTGTGCCACATCCATTCCCAGGTTTAGGTCTTTGTTCCCAGAATTATTTGACTGCTTAAAGTTTCCCATTCATATCCTCCAAATCTATCTATGTAATCTATCTATCATCTATCATCTATCGATCTATCAGTCTATCTATCTCTATGAGTCTATCATCTATCTATTTATCAATCATCTAACTAGGTATCATCTATCTATTGATCAATCAATCTATCATCTATCAACTATCTATCAACTATATTCATCTATCATCTATCTATTTATCATCTATATATCATCTATAACTCTATAAACTATTTAACTATCAATCTATATATATCATTATATCTATCTATATCTATCATCTGTATCTCTATAATTTTATCTATCATCTGTATCTATCTATAATTTTATCTATCTTTCATCTATCTATCATCTGTCTATCACCTATCATCTATCAGTTATCTTTCTATTATTTACCTGTCATCTATCTATCAATCATCTGTGTCTATCATCTATCAATCATCTGTCTTCTATCATGTGTATTCATTGTTATCTATCTATAGTCTACCCATCATCTATCTTTAGTCTATCAATATCTAAATATTATCTTAATCTTAAATATTATCATATATTATCCATTATCTATCTCTACTTCCTATTTATTGTTGTCTATTATTTACCTAAGTATCATTTACCTATTAATATACTTCATAAACTTTTGGTTGAAGAATGCTCATTGAAGCTCATTAAAATATTTGTATTAATTCTCTGAGAACTTCATGTGATGTATTCGGTCATATTCACTTCTCCCTCAACTCTTTTCAGTAGCACCTCCCCCTTCCTACCCACCCAACTTTTTGTTAATTTTTTCCACGTAGAGTCCAATTTGTTTTGGCCAAATACTCTTGAGTATAGAACCTGCTCTAGAGTGCGGTTGACTAACCAGAGGTCATGCCCTTAAAGATATGAATCTTCCTCTCTATATCCATAGATCACTGCATGCCCCAATCCTCAGAAAATTTTTTTGCAATAGAAGGTAATAACATAAAAATCCACAACTTTTCAACATGTAAATAAGAGATGAATATGGCCTAGGCTCAAATGGGAACTCTGTATCATATCCCTCACCCCAAGGCTCAAGTATCCTTGTGGAAGAGGAGTTGGAAAGATTGGAAGGACCAGACTTGGTAGATGATTACAAGAAAACAGTGTCTTCCAAACAGCAGGGAAGTTAGATATATGAACTCAAGGTATTGTGTCAGCATGTTGAAAATAAGCCAGATAAAATCTAGCCCGGAAGTGAGGACACGGATACAAAGTTCCACTTCTAAATATTGAGTTATTTGTTAATTTTTGATACAGTGTTCTGCTATGTTGCCTCTGTTTTCCTCAAACTCTCTATGTAGCCCAGGCTAGCCTCAGACTACAGATCCCCCTGCTTCAGTTCCTCAAGTGCATGGGGTAATTGGTATACAATAACTGGTATACAGAACAATGTCTTATAGGTCACCCTCCAAATTCTAGCTCTCTCTCCTGACCAAAAAGTATTTTAGATATCCATTTTTTTTGTATTTTTTTGGGGGGGAGGCGTGGTGGCACATGCCTTTATTTTTATTTTATTTTATTTATTTTTATGTGTATGAATGTACTGTTTGCATATAGGTTTGTGCACCTGTGTTGTGCAATGCCGCAGAGGGTGTTCGATTCCCCTGGAACTGGAGTTAAAGATGGTTCTCAGCTGCCATGTACATGCTGGGGATCGAACTCAGGTCCTCTGCAAGAGCAGTCAGTGCTCTTAACTGCTAGGCCATTTCTCTAGCCCCTAGATATCCATTCTTACATGGCTCTTCTGTGTCCTTTGTAATCGAATGCTGTCACATTTTAAATATAACAGTAAGGCCGGGCGTGGTGGCACACGCCTTTAATCCTAGCACTTGGGAGGCAGAAGCAGGCAGATCTTTGTGAGTTCAAGGCCAGCCTGGTCTACAGAGTGAGTTCCAGGATATATATATATATATATATATATATATATATAATAGTGTGTTAATGAGAGAGTTGATCCCAGTTTTAAAGGACTCGGGCTGATATTTAATGTTAATATTTTTAAAAAATCAAAATCAATGCCTAAAAATCCACGATGAATAAAATATTGTAAGTTTAAGTGAAAAGCAGAATCAGTATGACTGATTATTTTCTTTTGCCTCAGGCTCAAATATGGTTTGGCATAGACAATTTTATATAAACTTTTGATATTTTACCTATTATGGGCTTCCTTGTTGCATTGATTGTGTTACTTCTAAAGTCCTGAATTACTGTGGGGTTTGTCTTGATTGTTGAGTGTTTGGCTTTCCCTTCCACTGTTCTTCCAAGGCAAGTGTCTCACTCATTTCACTCTAGGCCCAGCCCTGGTAAGAAGGATGCAGTAGAAAACTAGGATCAAAGGGCTTAGAAGGAGGCCCAAGCTTAGCTCAAGAGCTACTATCAGCTCATTACTGGACTCTGGTGGATGAACTTGCATGGAGGGACATCCAAGTACACAAACTTGACTCACTAGGCCTTAATATATAGGATAGAATGTATGAAATCTGGTGAAGGGGTATAGAGGGGTATGGATGGGGGAGAGGGGATAAAGGTTTTTAAGATGTTTTGTATGAAGGTCATAAAAATCAATAAAAAATATACATTGGAACAAAAAAGCAAAATAGAATCAAGATATGCAGGCTGCAACATACCAGGCTGAAAACATAGTTAATACTGAACACGAAGAGGATTGAAGACATGTTCACCAAGAGGGAAGAAACTCTGGCTTGAGCTTCTGAGGGTGATTCTGGATGTTGGTGTGGTATAGATAGGGGGATTCAGGAATTATATATAGTTTGGGGAACCCTGAAAGGAGACTCATGGAATGTGCCATATGTGAGGCAAGGAGGAGGGAGGCAGGAGAGGGAGGGGAGAAACATGTCCTTTACCTTTATCTTGGCTATTCTTCTCTGTTAAGCTTAGCTTATCTTGTTGGAAAAGCAGAGAGGAAGGAGGCACAGTGGGTGGGCTTGTTAGCTTCAATAACTAGGCTTCTGACTATGTGGATGTTCCCTGAGTTAGTGGCAGACCTTCCAGGCATCTCCCAAACCCTACATAAATTAGTTCCCCTGAGATCCACGCATTGAATATCATACACATTGCTCTCTGAATTTTATGCTCCCACAGGCAGGCCAAGAAATCCACTTTCTGAAATGAACTGCTGGGGGGTCAGGGTATGTGGGGGATCATGTTATTGACATTCTCTCTAGTAGTGTTTGTATTTCATGAAGCAACCTGCTGAAGAGGCCTTCATTTTAGTTAAAACTCCTTGAGAACTTCTCTGAAAAAGAAATATCAATACTGCTGAGAATCCATTCCAGGAGGACACAGATTTACCTTTCATACTTAAACCCACAGGACTCACAGTGTGACCTTGAACATACTGCATGGCTTTACTGTGCTTTGAGATCACATTTAGGAGGAAGCAGGCACACAGTGAATGAAGGGAAGCGCTAAGATTTTGATCATGATGTTGGCAGTCACCAGTTGTGTGACCTTGAACAAGTTATTTAGTCTTTCTGGAATATGTTTCGCACCCTTTCCCATCAAACACAGAAAATAGGGGTGTGATGGGTGAAAGTGGTTAATCCCTGACAGGTGATTGAAATTTCCTAGATAAGGATGCATCACCTGCATCTTCCCTGCAATGGTTATTGGTCTTGAGTAACAGACTGCCCCAAGCATAGAAGAATGCCACTCTGTTTTTCAGTTGGTGACAGACTCTAAGTGCAATTGCATGCCAGAATATGCTGATAAAATGAATACAATTTGGGGGTAATTTTATAATTGTATATATAGAATGCCAAGATTTAAAATGAGAATGTGTCTCCTTGAGATAGCGTCATATTTTTCTATTAGATGAACGAATGTTGCTTTCATTCATGCCTTAGCAACATTTTAACCGTATCATATACAAAATAACAATGTTCTATCAATCATCTCTTTTGAAACTTTCAGTGATGAGAAAGAAGAACAGCAAGCTCAAATCACATAATTTAATTTTAATAGAGATCATTGGCTATTACAGTCTTAAATTGAACTCACAAGAATGGGGAAGTGTAGCAAGCTTCTGTTATTGCTTGGATACTCAACTTAATTATTTATACTTTGAATATGCTTGTAAGTTGGATTTCAAGTCAGAATAAGCATAGTCTGAAATCACAACAGCATGCAACTTTTGAGGTCTTTTGCCCTTTGCTTTAAATGTCATGCATTAAATGTTTGCTTTCTGAGTGTGATATAATGAACAAATAAGAGAACATGAGATGGGCTTGAGAGATGGCCTAGTGGTTAAGAGCGCTGACTGCTCTTACAGAGGACCCAGGTTCGATCCCCAGCACCCACATGGTGGCCAAGAACCCTCTGAAACTCCAGTTCCAGGAGAACTCCAGTTCCAGGGGAATCTGACACCCTCTTCTGACCTCCGGGGCATTGCACGACACGGGTGCACAAACTTGCATGCAGACAGTACATTCATACACATACAGAAATAAATAAATGCCGGGCATGTGTGCCACCACACCTTTAATCCTAGCACTTGGGAGACAGAGGCAGGCGGATCTCTGTGAGTTTGAGGCCAGCCTGGTCTACAGAGTGAGTTCCAGGACAGCCAGAGCTATAGGGTCTTTTGAGACCCTGTCTCAAAAAGACCAAAAAAAAAAAAAAAAGAAAACATGAGAAAAGAGCTTAGCTTACTTTCTCTTACTCAGCAATAATCCCATATTCATTATGAGTATCATCATTATGTAATACTAGTTAGTAAAGTTTTCTTTCTTAATCATTTTCTGATTTCAGGATTTTCCCATTTTCATGTCTCTGAATGGGGCTCCATTTCAAGGCTGTGGCACTGCAGTGTGACTTCTCCTTTAGCTTTTCTTTGAAAAGTTATGACATGAATTCACTTTCACATATAGCCAATTAGAAAAGCAGTGTTCCATAGCAAACTGAACTCATCAAGACTCCCACAACCTAGATTCTTTAAAAACTTTGTCAGTTTATCCAAAATCACAGTCTACTGTCCTGCCATGTTTTTCTTTTTTTTAAACATACCATTGACTCTGTGAGTTTTCTTTGAAAATATTTAAATTTGAATCCACCCCTGCATTCCTTGGAATGTGGTACAAGTGCTTCTTTCTTTTAGCTTCTCTTTTCTCTGCCATTAGCTAACATTTGTTCCCTGAATGCAAATTCCCTTTTACGTCAGCAAAAACAAAATTGAACAGGGAGGCCATCTGATATTGTAGTAAATCAAACAAAACACAATGAATGTCAAACCCAAGTCCAAATTTAAGAAGGAGCAGGGGTGTGTAGGGAGTAGCAGTGAGCTCGAATCAGGAGTTTGAACCCTACCCCTAATTCCACATGACCTTGGGAAAGTCATTTAGCTTCTTGAGTTTCCTGTGTTTACTTTGGTAAAATTAGATGCAGTAGTAGGTAATCAAAGCATAATAATTTTAATTAAACATAAAATTCTCATTGGTACACCTGAATTTATTAATTCCAAGTTTCACCAAATATTAGTAATTCTCAGCTTTTACCAATTTACGTATTTATAAGTTGCATAACTTTAAATATTCTTTATTGTCACTCATTTATATAGACATATAATTTTTAACTTTTTATGCATAATTATTAATTACTAAAATTCCATGCAAACAAGACATTTTTTTAAAAAATTACAAGTCAGATGGAAAGTTTTCTTACAGTTCATTCTTTCCACTCAAATTCCTTTATTTTTCTTTGATTTTTTCTTATAGGGTCTTACCCAGGATCACCTGGAATTAATTTTGTATCACAAGATGAGTTCCAACTTGCCAGAGCCTCCTACCTGAGTATTCCAAGTGATATGATTACAGATGTGAGTCAGCACACTCAGTTTCAAGATTGTTACTAACCCTTTGATAGCTACTGTGCATATACAATCCTTATATATTATTTCTCCGTTATTTTGTATTCTTTTTTGTGAATTTCATATATTTTGATCATATTTAGATTTTCACTCCCCCTTTCTAACCCTCCTCCAACTAAATTTCTATAATATAATATAGCTAAAGACCTATAGTATCAGTATTGTGTCCCTAAATGCCCTTCGCTGTGGGTTCACGCACTGGAGCCTTGTCAACCTACACCCTTAAACATGACCAAATCTCAGGGCTGGAGAGATGGCCTAGCAGTTAAGAGTGCTGACCGCTCTTACAGAGGACCCAGGTTCGATCCCCAGCACCCACATGGCAGCCAAGAACCGTCTGAAACTCCAATTCCAGGAGAACTCCAGTTCCAGGGGAATCTGACACCCTCTTCTGACCTCCCTGGCATTGCACCACATGGGTGCACAAAGTTGCATGCAGACAGTACATTCATACACATACAGAAATAAATAAAATTAAAAAAAAAAGCATGACCAAATCTCCCCTTTCCAGCAGTAATGTGTTGCAGTAGTTCTTCAGATAGGATTCATGTTCCTTACCCCTTTCCCCAAGTCTATGCTGGGATTTTGTCTGGCTTGCGCTTACATGGGACTTGTCCATGTTGTCAGTATTGTTGTGAGTACATATGCAGCTGAGCATTTGTCTGGAAAACTTTGTTTCCTTGTGGTCATCCACTTCCTTTGATTCTTACATGTAAATTTGATATTGAAATAATCTAATTTTCTCTCATTATGGGCATATTAGATAGGAGAATCCCAGGCATGATGCATCTTAGTTTCAGTTAATGCCTTGGTCAAGTTTCTCCTTATGTTGTTTTGGACAGTAACATAATGTGGACTAGAATAGTGGTAAATAAACCCAAGAGACAGTTGGGCTCTTGGGGTAGTGCTTCCTGCATGCATACTTCATAGAGGTTCTGATTTAGATGATCCTGGGTGGATCAACTGACAATTAAGACCATCTTAGTCAGGGAACCTCTAGGCTAAAATAATTGTTGGGTGAGTAGTGGTTGAATGAGCAAGGAAACACACGTCTATGTGATGTGGGTTCCTATCCTTGAACTAGTGCTTCTTGGTTATACACATGTGCAAGTTGGATAAAGATATAGAAGGTGTGAAGACCAATTATATGGGTGTTTCTGACATTCTAGATTTAAAAAAAAGAAATGAAAAAGAAAACTAGAGATCAAAGTGAAATCACAAAAGGAAGCCCGGCTCTCATAATGATGGTCCTAAAGTGACAACCAACATTCTTTCCTCCCTTATGGAATACAGAAATGTGTCCTGGGGCTGGAGAGATGGCCCAGCGGTTAGGAACCTGTGTTCAGTTCACAGTCCTCACATGGCAACTAACCATCGTAACTCTAGTTCCCAGAGATCCAATATCCTCTTCTGACCTCCCCAGCTATTGCATTGCATGGCATGGGTGGTGCACTTACATAAACGCAGGCAAAACGCTCATATACATAAAATTAAAAATAATAAATAAAATATAATAAAAAACAAATATTTCCTGCTTCTTCAATATGCAGAAAGTTGAATATACACATCCACCATGAAAAAAAAAGATAAAACTATACTCGTTTTTTTTTTTCAAATTACCCTTTCTTATTCTCTATTCTAAATATTATACCATACCCACATTTACATTTGTTTACATGGGTACATGTAAACAAATTATCAGCTAGAATTTTCATATCAGGGAGAACGTGCAATTATTTTTACTTTCTGAGATAGTTGACCTCACCTTAATAATAAACATTTTAGGTCCATCCATTTTGCTATGGATTTTTAAATTTCATACTTTTAGAGCTGAATAATACTCAATTTTATGTTTATACCATATTTTAGAAAGTATTTTTTATTATTTTTTATTTTATGTGTATGAGTGTAGTGCCTGCATGTGGTAAGGACATTCATGTCCTGTCGTGACTGCAGAGGTCAGAAAAGGACATTGGATTCCCTGGAACTAGAGTAACTGACCGTTGTTACCTATCATGTGGGTGCTGGGAATCAAACCTGAGTCCTTCACAAGAGCAACCAGTGCTCCCAACTGGTGGGCTATCTCTCCATCCCCTATGCCATATTCTTTAATTATCTATTTATGTGTTAATGGACAACTAGGCTGGCTCCATAGTGAATAAGACTTCAAATAACATGGGAGTAGAAATGTTTTATAGTAAGATTTGGAGTTTTCTGGATATCTATTCCTAGAGTGTGGCTCACAGTTTTAGAGGTTCCAGTTCAAGTTTTGAAGATTCATTGTTTTGAGCATCTGATGGGTCTGGTAGATGGTAAGCTGGGTATAGCTGAATGCTTGCTTCATGGTCAGGAGTCAAAGAGAAGGAAGAAGGGTTAGGGGCTCCATATCTCCTTCAAGGCCACACTCTTTTTTAAAAAAAATATTTTATTTAATTATTTTTATTTTGTGTGTATGAGTGCATTGCCTGCATGTGTGTAAGTACACCCATGTCATGAAATGCCTGCAGAGGTCAGAAGAGGGCATTCGATTCCCTGGAACTGGAGTTACAGACAGTTGTTAGTCATCATGTGGGTTCTGGGAATTGAACCCACGCCCTCCACAAGAGCAGCCAGTCCTCTTAGCCATCTCTCCATGCCCAAGGCCACAGTTGTAATGACGAAGCACCTCTGAGGAAGTCCCTTCTCAGTGTTGCCACCGTAGGCATCAAACCTTTTCCATCTAAACTTTCAGGGATATCTAAACCATGGCCTATGACATTTGCTTTTCTGTGCCTGGCATATTTCACTTAATAATATGTCACCCTTATTCATCCATGTTGTACTTAGTGACAAGATTTTCTTCCTTTTATGGGATAAATGATATTCCATGGCACAGTCCTCATTTTCTTTTTTTTTTTTAAATTAGGTTTATTGATGCTTTGTGCATTTCATACATTTTTCCAATTCAGTTCAGGCTTATTTCCCTTTCCCTCCCCCCCACCCCCACCCCATCCCAGATCATGCATTCTGCCATAACTGTCTTGCATCTTTCTCTGTTTTTTTTTTTCTTTTTTTCCATTTTTAGCTATAAGTGATAATCCATGAGTACAAGCTTCCTTCATGCAAAACCTATCTGCAGGCTGTTGTGCCCAAACACCTACAGCCCCACCATCCAGTGGGGGGTGACAGGTTGTTTGTTCAATCAAGTTGATCAAATGAGTGTCCAGACTACATTGCTGTAGTTTCACCATTCACCCCAATCGCAGCCCTTACATTCTACCACGCCCCCTCTTCCGCAGGTTGTTCCCTAGGCTTAGAAAAGGGGCACAGGTGGATGAGAGGTAAAACAGTCCACTCTCTCTGGAGCTGTTGACTTGGACTCTGGTCAATTCTGGCTGTTTCCTTTCATGGGCTGACAGTTTGTCCAGGAATAACCTTTCAATCCTGAGCGCGGTCCCTCTCCCTCATTTTCTTTAATCATTGAATGGACACTCTCAACCATGTCCTTTGTTGGGGCTTTATAACTTAGACCACTATTACTCTTAGTCATGCCAGAACTAGGTACCAGACTATGGGGGCCAGCCCCATGTGCCTTGGAGCACACTGAAATGATTAATTTAGCCACCTCTAAACCTGCTTGTCTGCTTGCTTGAAACCAAATACAGAGGCTTCCTGGTGTTTTCCTTAGCGCCCTCTACCTTTCACATGTGTACAAATGACAAACCATCCTTTCACAGGCAACCAAGTTGTGATCTAACAGCCTCATTAAATCTTATATTTGAGAGCAGTTTCCCTTTATCAGAGTTTAGCTTCCTTCTCTCTGAATTTCCAACAACCATCGCATCTAAGGAAATTAGAGCTAATTCTAGGCTTATCTCTCTTCAAGAGAACTGGAGGAGGGGTGTATAATTGTAGTTTTTCAAGAGCCTACACTTTGTTTATTTCCATTTAGAGGCATAAACACACACACATATGTGTACCTGACCTATCTGTTACTGCTGCAGCACTTAACTCCCAACTTAGCCCTTATCTCCTTTGCATAGGTCTTGGCCAGTAGGGCTTCTTGAATTATACTCTCCCTTTTCTTCTTGGATATACCTGTATACATCCCTTCTTTGCCTAAGCAATGTCCATATAGTAAGAAATCCTAATGCCACTAGTTCTTCTGTGTGTCCATCATTAGCAATCCTATATGGCCCTTAGTACAGGGTTGTCCTTGTTGCTGTCTAGTAGTGTAAACACTGGGGACTGGGGACCAGGGACACAGTAACTATCATACAGGGGCTTGTAAGAAATATTTCTCTACTTCTTCATTGGTTGAGTCACCAAATAAATGAATTATATATGTGCTTCCTACACTCTTTTTTCTTTTCATTCTAGGAGGTTTCACACACACACACACACACACATACACACACATTGACTCATTGACTCCATACACAATCACATACCAACACATACAAACAGGCACAAACAGAAACACATGCATACATCTGCGTGTACACCCTCACACATACACACTCTCACTCTTTAAAATGATGTCTCTATGCAAGTTCAAACACACCCTGAATAGCCCAAAGGAAACCACAAATTTCGTTTAGAATTATTTTTATACAGTATGTCTTCACTGAATGCTAGAGGAAGAATTTATTTTTTCATAAGAGAAGTATCTAAAATATAGATTTGGAGTCAGAAAAGGGAAAGTATAGAAAAAAGAAGAGGAAGGAATGAGTGAGTGGGTGAGTGAAAATGGAAGGGAAGAAGAAGAGAATATGGAGAAGGAAGAAAAATACGGAGAAGCAAAAAGAAAAGTGGGTTGACTGATGATTAACTTTAGAACAAATTCGCTGTCTGGTGCACACTGCTCATCTGGCCGATGCATATTCATTTCTTTCTAATCACTCTTGGTATAGCCAAGTTTTTCCTGAACCACCTTTAGCCTAAGTTAACATATCCATTGCAGACATACACTGTGATTAGAGAGGGGATTTCTACTTGTATTTGGAGGCACTCTGTTGGAAAAAAGATGAAGAGGGGAACGGTGTTGAAGGTGCAGGTTCGGAATCTTCCAGAAGCAACCTTTTTTGTTCCATGCCTTGCTCAGATTTTTTTTCTCAGGCCCAAAGACAGACACAGCTCTGGGTGTCCCTATTGCTTTCTATTTATTTCTCCAAGCATAAGAAAACATGCCAGACATGCATACACTCTGCTGGGAAACAGTTTGTGTGATTTCTCTAAGCCCTATGAAGAAGCTGTCACTGAAACAATAGGTAAACAAGCATTGGGAATGCCAAGTTGGCAGGTGTGAAGCTGTTCCATTAAGGAGTGTCATAGAACATTCCATCCCTTCACTCCACCTACCCAGAGACTATTCCAATAGGCCTCCCCTGCTTCCTGCTGAGACGCATGCCTTTAATTGCTATTTGAATGAAGATATCCCTATCTCCCAAGGGGAGTAAGAACTTCTGGGCCTTTCGGCCTGTCTGCCTACTAGAACAGAGGCGTCATTAAGTCTCTTTCCGACCATTGTTTATCTCTTCTTTCCCTAGCTCCATTTTGTTGTAATTTCAGCAACTGGGGAAGGAAGAAAAAGTCAGATGTGGAGATATCACTGGGAGCAAATGGCATTTACAGTTAATGTGGCGGCAAATGGCCTCCTCCCTGACTTGTGATATTTTAACTCTCTTAAGGAAGGAAGAGCTGCTGCATTTCTGTTCTCCAGACCAAAGGTCAGAGATTATTCATCTGGATCATTAGCTCTGAGGCATGATTTCACCCACTGCAACAGTCTGAGGAGGGCATCTGCAGTGGGGAATGGTGATACAGCAGCATTTGCCCAGAGAGCTCAGGCAGGCCTGAACATAGGACATCTGTTCCTGGTCACATCCACTGCTCACAAGCTGTGAGATGCTAGCTTTCCAGAGCCTCAGTTTTCTCATTGGGGAGATGGTGATGGGTAGCTTATGTCTTGCTTGGCATGATGATGATGATGATGATGATGATGATGATGATGAGACTATCATGGGATAACATCCAAGCCTTTGGAAGCTAAAGAACTGCTTGAATACTGTTACACTTGATAGACTTCTAGCTATTTTCATTTGGACACAGGCACATTTACTTCTCTTCCATTCCAGTGCCAAGTACTTATCGTTCTTCTTCTTTTGGCTCTCTTCCCATCAAATCCCCCTCTCAGAACAACGTCCATCTTGATTGTTTCCATATCACGTCGTCATTCCCTCTCTCCTGTTTTACAGGTCTCAGCCATTCTCCAATGAGCCAGAAGACCGATCTTTCTAAAGCACCCTCCTGGCTCTGCTCACCACACTCCCACTCTGACTCTGATTCCAGCTACTATGAGTTTATTTACTTAATACAATTGGGAAAATTTAACTATCGCCTACTATGTTTGTTAGGCACAGTTCCACCAGGTGACTGCATTAACCCAGTCGGACATAGCTGCCCAACAACAAGAGGCCAGCAGCAGGAGGGAGGGCAATGAACAGGGCAGACCCTTGGAGATTCTTATGAGTCTGAACCCCATCTCAAATATGAAGGAAACCTTTTCAGGATAAAAGGCAGAATCACATGATCAGATTTATCTCTGAAAACAGTCACATTGGTTGCCTAGTGGAGAATGCATTGCTTTCGGCTGAATTCTGAAGCTGATGTCAGAGCTCTCTCCCAGTGAAGTTCAAATTCGAGCACATCTTTCATGGTTGCATGCACCCTGTGTTCCTGGTATGCTGGTCTGTTGATCGTTTTCTGCATACCATGATCTTTCACATGCTCAGTTGAATAATTGCTCTCTGGTCATACCTGTTTTGCTGCCTCGGGTGGCCTTACGTACACATACATGACCTTTCATTCTGTATGGTTGACTTTGGGGTAGAACTCTAGTTCTATATTTTTAAAGGTTACAGTCAATATTCAGAGCATACCCCTCTGTGGGTTGTACAGTGCTTTGCTCCTGCATATAGGTGGAATGAAAGAAATCTAGTCCCTGCCTTCAAGGAGTTTCTAATCTAAAAAGGGGAGTACAAAGAAAATATAGCATGCATCGGGATATATGCCATGAAAAATAACGTGGTATTGGAGTGTTTATCTTCCAGGTGCAGAACCAAGATTTATAATCTTGTGAATATGAAAATTTATAGAATCTAATCATTCTAGGGAAAAAATACCCCAGGAATTACAAATAAATATTTATCAAGTCTCTGGAGGATGAGGTAGCTGTCTGAGCTTAGAATTGATAAAAGAATCCACAAAGAAAAGGTGTAGAGCAAACTGGAAAACTACAGCAAGACAAAGGGATTACTATCTTTATTATGTAAGGAGCCCATGAAAATCAATTGAATTCACTAAGACCCCAGCAGGTAAATGAACAGAGGTCCTGAGTAGATGATTCTCTAAAGGGGAAACACATACAACTGTTTGGTTAATAAGCACCTGAAAATGAGTTTACTGTAATAATCAAAGAAAAGCTTTTTGAAATAATAACATTTTTTTGCTGATGGAATTAGCAAAGTTTAAACAACAACAACAAGAATGCTGAGCCCAGCAAACATTTTCAGAATTCAATGATGTCAAAATCTGTACACTATTGGTAGGCACCCAATGCAAGGCGATGCTTTTGGAAAACAAGTTGGCATTGCACACGAGGAATCTTAAAATATGATTTAATTTTAGTAATTTAATTTTAGAAGTCTTTTTTGGGTAGTCTTTTTTTTCTGAGAAAAAAAGAAATCCCAAAATAGAAAAAGCATATAGATGTGGAGAATTTTTTTCCTGAAGAATTATTTATAGTAGCATGTGTGTGTGTGTGTGTGTGTGTGTGTGTGTGTGTGTGTGTGTGTGTGTGTGTGTGTTTGTGTGTGTATGTGTAGTATCTCTAAATAGCAAAGGAAAAGTCTGCTGATCCCATTTAAGGAAACAGTCCCTGTGTGCTTGAAGACACGTTGAAATTCTTATGTTCTGTATGAAAGCTAAATGAGAAGGGAAGGCAGAAAAAGAAATTTCATATTCAGTATGATTGTGCTCATACAGAGAAAATTGCAGACAAATTGACTTAAAGACGTCAGGCTGTCAGACAGGTCTGAGCACCCTTAACGCTGTGTGTGGACTGGGCCATCTCCTCTAAGGCTGGAGATTTGGGATAGACTGTGGGAGGTGTTTGTGGCACCCTGGGACTTGACTTCATCCTCTAACTTTCAATTGAGAACTTAATGCTAAATTGTGAGAGCTTATTAAACCAGATTAGCCTGGGTCTTCCCTTTTACAAATACAGAAACTGAGGTTCGAAAGTTTTCCTTAACTTGACTGAGATTGCATAGATTTAGGACAGGAATTTGAGTTTTCTGAATATCAGCTATCAGCGGGGCCTCCCACCTCAGTATGTACAGGTGTTGATGTACATGGTTTTGCATTTGTTTGCGCCCTCTCTCTCTCTCTCTCTCTCTCTCTCTCTCTGTGTGTGTGTGTGTGTGTGTGTGTGTGTGTGTGTGCGCGTGCCAGATTTGTGGACGCCCTGTGCATTTCTTGCTGGGTCTTGGTTGGGTTTTCTGCTCCAAATCATCTGCTTTTTGGGCCCTAGGCATTCAGCCGGCTCCACAGTATCTTCATTTTTCCGCCAGACTTTCTCTCTCTGAAGGCCTGTTGAGGCAGTGGGGACTCGCGAGAAACCCCCAGCTCCGGTTCATATGGGACTGGGCTCTGCTTGCAGCCACCGCGGCTCCATCCAGCCGGCTTCTTGGAAGCCGATAATCATCTCTCCCAGCGGATCCCAGGTCTCCCTCAACCCAGGAGTATTTCTGCTTGCTTTCTTGCAGCTGAAAAGCACTTGCCTCTTGTCTGGAGCGGCTTAATTAGCTCTAATGAGGGTGGAGGTTGTCCTTGGACCGCTTCCCTCAGCTGCCCTCTGCTGGCTGGCAGACGCATTAGCGGCTGGAGCCTGAGGACCTTGGAAGCCTGTGTTTGTCTAGGCCACTTGGAGGCAGGAAGGCAGTTATGACAAAGCCCCACCCCCTTTTTGTCATTCCTGGCACCCTTTTATTAGACCCAATTGCTCCCCACGTGAATAAATATGTACAAAATCCTGATCTGGTGTCCGATGGGGTTAGTAAAATTCTGTTTGTTGAAAGTCCAATTCATTAAAAAAAATTATTTACAATGTATGTATGTATGTATGTATGTATGTATGTGTGTGTATGTATGTCTGCCTGTATACATATGTCCATGGATGCCAGAAGAGGGCTGGATCCCTTGAGGAAAGAATTACAGGTGGTTACTGCTGGACATAGGGGATGAGAACTGAACTTTGGTCCTCTAGAAAAGCAGCCTAACCACTGAGCCATCTCTTCAGCCTGAAATCACAATTCTGATGGTTACGATCCTGAGCAAGCCTCTGCTTCTCTGAACCTTAACATTTTCAGTTATCAAAGGGAACCTCAGTGGTGTGACAGGACAATAGAGCATGGAAGTGGCCTCCACAGGTTAAAATGAAAGAGGCAAGTTGGCAGAAAGACTGGTATGGAAGCTTCTCCCCACCAGTACTACATGTAATGAAATCAGAACACGTAGCAGAGCTCCCAGAAGTCGGATGCTATGTTAACAACCTGGGAAGGGTCATAATACTTGTGCTCTTGGGCTTCTGAGTCTCTGGTCTGTCCTGGCTGTCTAGCTCCCTTCCATTTGCAGGAGTGCCTTTCTCTTCTTTGATAAATGGTCTCTATTTCTGTCACTATCCATAGGTCCCTGGTCCAATTATTTGTTTCAGGACACAAGAGCCGAAAGTCTCAGCAGGTGCCTATCTGGATTCAGCTCCACACCTCTAACAGTGGCATATATTGGGTTTTTCAGAGGCATAATGGACCACGGTCACAAAGATCCCTGTCTGGTACTGGCTGCACAAGGCACATTAAATGAATGATGACTGTTATCACTAATGATACCATTATCACTGAGATGGACTGAGTGCAATCAGGGGAAGGATGCATTGGGGAAATGCTCTCCAAGGTGGATTACTAGGCCTTGGTCAACAGTTGTGTAGTATAGCAGTGTGCCCAGCAGTATCTAAGAAGAGGACAAGACATAAATAATTCACTAAGCCCAAGACAGATAACCAAAATACATTTGGAATAAGGAAAAAAAATCATATTCAAAAGAAGCAAGTAAAGAATTATAGGATGGGACGATGCACATCCTAAAGCTGTCTTCTGGGCATGGCATGGCGCACACATGCTTGAATTAACTGTATCTGTGGTTGGCTACTAAAATTTGGACTGTCAACATTTCACTGTGGGTGAGGGAGGAACCCATGATGCTCCAAAACTCCTATAGGGACTATCGGCCATTCATGTTTGTGGGGAATGGATGTCTCTCAGTGCTGTGGTTTTGCCACAGATGAGCTGTTGATGCTGCCTGAATAACTGCCTGCCCATGCTTGTACAAGTAACTAATTGAACTCAGTGCTCCACACACAGAAAGAAGACAGGGAAGTAATGGGGGGTGTTGAGCAGCGTGCCAGAGGGAGATGGATGGGGGGGTGGGGTGGGGGAGAGCATAACTAAAATTTGTTATATAAGTGTATGAGACAAAAAAAATCATTAAAAAGACACAATCTCCCATTTATTTCTGTGTTTGAGGCCTCAGTCCTTTGTCAGTCCTTCAGAGAAGCAATGGCCGTGGGCATTGTGGAAAGCACATAGCTTTTTGTACAATTTAGGTGATTTTTTTTATTGAGGGGTAAAGTTTGTCTATATTCCTACATAAATAAATCATTTGATCCTTTTAGTGATAATGACAATTATAGAACCATCAGGTTCCTGGGCCTTCAGATTGGAAGACTTTATCCATTCCCACCTCCACCCCTGGCTGTCTATGGAATACCTGTCAGTCAGGAATCTGTAGTGGGTTTGAATGCTCCTGGGGACCAGGCACTCACTTAAGCCATGAGAAGAGGTCGATCTGTCATTGGATAAGCAGATCCATTGAGCATTCTGCCACACTTTCCCTGTTTGAGCTTCAATCTAGACAACAGTTATGTTAATTTTGCCCTTAAATATCTCACAGCATCCTCATCAATACAGTTCCTCTACAAACACTACAGCCACTTCAATGATGGCAATTTTCTAATTGGACTGTCAGCGTAAACTTCCTCTTTCCTCCTCAACCCCAATCCATTTCCTGTGTTGCTGTGTCAAATGCACATCTGGCCTTGAAATTCTATCTAAATTCTTTACCTTTCCTTTGTCTAAGGAGCTCAGTCTCTTAACAAGTCCTGAGATGTCCTGTACAACCCAGCCTAGACTTCTTTTGGACCAGGCTTTGACAAACTGCTTCATGAGCCAAACATAGTCCACAACCTGTGTGTATATTGAACAAAGAATGGATTTTTTTCTGCTTTTTCTAAACTTAATTTTGAGAATTTCACATGTGAGTATCGTGTTTGCATTTTTTCTGTCCTTCCTAGGCTCCCTTCAAATCCTCCCATGTTTTCTCCACTCCCTCTCAATTTCTTGTCTTCTTCTTTACTATTGTTACATAGATGTATATGCTATAAATGAATATATAAAACGCACTGTGTCAGTTTAGAGGTGCTCATATATATCTGAGTTTAAGGGTGCCTACTTGGGATCAAATAATAGTCAGTGATCTAGTCCCTGGAGAAAACTAATTCTCTCTCCCTCCACATCCATGAATTGCCTATTGTTCTTCATTTTGAGGTAGAACTCCATGACACTCTCCTCATCCCCATGGCATGTCAACTGGTTGAGTAATTATGTAGATCATGCTAGCCCACCCTACTCTTGTGATCTCATTGGCACAGCCTACCTATCCTGCCTTGAGTGCTTTATCTAGTAGCAGGTATCTTATTCCTCACGCTCTTGCAATCCATTTTGTAACTTTTTATTGAAGTTTTGTGTATTTCATACAAAATATCTTAATCATTTTCTACCCTGCCCCATCCACACCCTTTCATAGCACTCCCCACCAGATTTCATGCATTCTGTCATTTATTTTAAAGCTTGTGGAGTGAAGTTAGTGTCCTCAGACATCCCTTAGTGCAAGTATATCCTCTGGAGTCTAGTCAGCCTGTCTAGAGTCACTCCTTTAAAGATGATCAGGTTTCCCTCACCCAGTAGTATTCAGCTGCCAACAGTTCTTCAGTTAAGGTTGGGGCTTGCTGCTCACTTCCCTAGTTCTATGCTGGGTTTTTATCTGATTGAGTTGGCATGGGTCTTATGCATGCTGTCACCATTGTTGTAGGTTTATATGAGCAATGTCCCAGGGACCTGAAAAGACTGTTTCCATATGGTCACACACCTCCTCTCCTGCCTCTTACAATCCTTCTGCCTTCTCTTCTGCAATGGTCCTGAGCCCTGGGTGGGTGGAGTTTAATATAGGAGGCTCTTACATTCTTTTTACCCCCTCTTCCACAATTTCCCTGAGCCTGCATTTGACCAGTTGTGGAACATTAAAATAGTCTCCATCTGTTGGAAAATGATGCTTCTTTGATGCATGTTAAGAGGTGCGCTTGCCTATAAATATAAGGATATGTATTTCAACCGTAGTAAGTAGGCTGTGCACAGTGGCACACACCTTTAATTCCAGCACTCTGGAGGTATAGGTAGGTTGATCTCTGTGAGATTGGGACCAGTCTGGTGTACATCAAATTCCAGGCCAGCTGAGGCTATAGGGAGATCCTGTCTCAAAAATCCTCCAAAAACCAAAAAACAAAGACAAAAAAACCCTTGAGATCTTAGGAAAAAAAAACACAAAAAAGGTACATTAAAAATACATCAACGGGGCTGGAGAGATGGCCTAGCAGTTAAGAGCACCGGCCGCTCTTGCAGAGGACCGGGGTTCGATCCCCAGCACCCACGTGGTGGCTGAGAACTGTCTGTAACTCCAATTCTAGGAGAATACCCATTCCAGGGGAATCCGACACCCTCTTCTGACCTCCGCGACATTGTAAGACACAGGTGCACAAACCTACATGCAGACAGTACATACATACACATAAAAAATGAATAAATAAATAATTACTTAAAAAAATACATCAACTTGCTATGTAACATAGGAATATTAAGCAATATTTCTTTTTATGTGCATCAAGCTCTACTGTTAAAATGTGAATCCCTAAACATGTTTTGGAACTAACCTCTAGTTTATATTCAGACAGCATAATTTTGGTATATGTGTGGCATGTCTATATACATATTTTGGAGCAATACAAATTGGATGGAACAACAAAAACAAAAAAAGACCAGTTCAAAGACTGAAACAGTAAACTTCTGCATCAAAAACTTAAAAAAAGACTTAGAAAAAGAATGCATGAGCTCTGGCAGGGTTGGGGGCATGGAAGGGGAAATGGGTCTAAATTTGACTAAGAAATGCTGTATGAAATGCACAAAACTGGGGCTGGAGAGATGGCCTAGCGGTTAAGAGCGCCGACCGCTCTTGCAGAGGACCCGGGTTCGATCCCCAGCACCCACATGGCGGCCGAGAACCGTCTGAAACTCCAATTCCAGGAGAACTCCAGTTCCAGGGGAATCCGACACCCTCTTCTGACCTCCGCGGCATTGCACGACACGGGTGCACAAACCTTCATGCAGGCAGTACATTCATACACATACAGAAATAAATAAAATTAATTAAAAAAAGAAATACACAAAACTTCAATTAAAAATAAGTAGACTAGAATATAATAATCTGGTTTAGATGATCAACAGAAGTAAGTTCTTGTCTATGGTTTATGACTTCTCCACCCATGTGTACCCGGCTATGTTTACAGTATCGTCCATGAATTCCCTCCCACCGGCAGCACTGAGAGGACTACCAAGATAAAAGAGTGCCACTAACGCACCAATAGAGCTAATTTGGTGAGCCAGTCTCTGTGGTTTCTAACTGGGTAGATTCCTTGCTTGGTTTTCTCCCTTGGCAGGTTGCATAGTAGCTTCTGACACTATGAGAGCTGGCTTTCATGGAGGAGGGTTTCAGGAATGTTATGGCTCAATTGCTCCAAATTCTGTTTCTGAAGTATGTCATGTCTTCATATTTTGAGGGTTTCCCCATGTTCAGCCATCAACCTCCTCAGAGGCTGCAATAGCTCTGGTTTCAAAAGGCCTGTGTTCAACTTGTGCTAGTAACAGACCCTAACATTACTCACTTGGTGTTGGTTTTGCAGGTATGAAAACTATGGGAGTTCGGGAACAATGGAGGTTTCTGCCAAGATTACAGAGGAAATCCAGGAAGACCTGGCAGTATGTGGCAGGGTGGGAAGTCCTGAAATCAGCTCCTGGAAAAGCACAAATCAACCTATAAAAAGGAAGCTACAGGTGCAGCGGAGAGCACAGGAAGTTAGAAACGCCAAGAACACGGAACTAGCAGTCACAGAGCGGCATACTGTACCAAGCAATGTTTTAAGCACTTCACATGCATTAAGTTTTCCATGTCTCCGAGGCTATGAAGAAATTACCATTATTTCCACTTTGCAGGAAAAAAAAAAGTGACATCACATAGAGGTAAAGCAGAGCTATGAGACAGCTGAGCTCATGCACGCTCCAGCTCTGTGACTCATGCAGAGAACTTCTGAAGAGATTTTGCCATGTCCTTACCTCAGATAACACAGTGCCCACTTGGGTAGCATCACATTTTATAGACCCTGGCCAGTCTCTGTGGGCTTCTAAGACTAGGAGTCAAATGTTTTACATTTCTGACATCATCCCAGCACACATTCAAGGCTAATTTGCTATCCATGCTGACAACACTGTTCAAATGAATCTAAATTCAGGATTTCCCACACTTGGCCCTAGTGGTGATTTTAGGAATGCTCCGGACACTGTGAGCCCAATGACTTCCTGCCTAATCATAGAAGTTGCTGACCCAAGAGACCAAGGGTGTGCCTGGACCTAAGAACTTGGTATTCTTCCTCTAGACTTGACTAAGCTAGGTGTCTTGGAAATGGAGAAAGTTCTTCCATGGCAAAGATCTCTTGAGAAGATTGGATATTTTACCTGAGAAATACCCACTTCTCCCATAAGGGCTTAGAGAAAAATACCTCCATCTAGGGGTGTCATATGCTTGATATATGATAAAGAATACTCTATAATATTATGATGATAAATATTGTCAATTTGACCAGATTTAGTACCCTATGGAAACTTATCTCTAGGCATATTTATGAAGGTGTTTCGAGATAGATTTGACTGAAGAGGAAAGACCCCTTACCTCAACACCCTGGGCCTCAACACCCTGAGTAGGGGTCCCAGAGTGAATGAAAAACAGAAAGCCTAGCTGAACACCAGTATTCATCTCTCTCTGCTTTCTAATTGTAGGCACAGTACCAATAGCAGCCTCATGTCCTCCCCACTGTGATGGACTGTACTCTCAACTATGAGTCAAACTAAACTATTTTACCTTTAGGTTGCTTCTTGTCAGATAGTTTGTCAAGCAATGAGTAACGTAACAAATACAAACATGAAATACAACTTAATTGTATGACTATTATGATGCTATCTTTAGAAATGGAGATCCACCTGTGCCCCTTTTCTAAGCCTAGGGAACAATCTGCGGAGGAGGGGTCATGGTAGAATGTAAGGGCTGCGATTGGGGTGAATGGTGAAACTACAGCAATATAGTCTGGACACTCATTTGATCAACTTGATTGAACATACAAGCCCCCCCCCCTTGCTGGATGGTGGGGCTGCGAGGGTTTGGGCACAACAGCCTGCAAATTGGTTTTACATGAGGGATGCTTGTACCCATAAATGATCACTTATTGCTAAAAAATGAAAAAAAAAAAA
>VZQC01008195.1:1535214-1667741 GCA_009823505.1 Rhizomys pruinosus | reverse complement strand
AGTTTCCCTCCAGATGCTCCTACTGACACCAGCCCCAGGTCCCAGTTTCCCTCCAGATGCTCCTACTGACACCAGCCCCAGGTCCCAGTTTCCCTCCAGATGCTCCTACTGACACCAGCCCCAGGTCCCAGTTTCCCTCCAGATGCTCCTACTGACACCAGCCCCAGGTCCCAGTTTCCCTCCAGATGCTCCTACTGACACCAGCCCCAGGTCCCAGTTTCCCTCCAGATGCTCCTACTGACACCAGCCCCAGGTCCCAGTTTCCCTCCAGATGCTCCTACTGTCACCAGCCCCAGGTCCCAGTTTCCCTCCAGATGCTCCTACTGACACCAGCCCCAGGTCCCAGTTTCCCTCCAGATGCTCCTACTGACACCAGCCACACACCCACCTGTGCCCATTCCCCAATCTCCTTGCTTCTACTTCCTTCAAAACTCACTTCCTGTGTGCCTGGGTATAAAACTGCCATTTGGGGTACATTCTAACGCTGGTCATCCTGAATCCTGACATAGGCAGGCCAGTCCCTGCCCAATAAACCAGACTTCCTTCTCATAGGAGTCCTGACTCTTTCTCCCCTTTAGCCAGGCCTCCCCTCTGCATAAACCTAACAGGAATCAAGGACTCCATTTAACCAGAATCACCTCTCTCCTTTTTCATTTCATTTCTCCTTTGCATGTCAGTTTCATTCTCTTGGGCTGGCTTCCTACATGAGGCACAGAGTACATCTGCCCCTGGTTCACATGTCATGCTTCCTGACTTCTTACCACTAGAGAGAGACTGAGTCTCTTTGTTTCTCACCCTTTCCTCTGATTTAAAGGTCCTATGGAAATACTCATTAACTTAGGTTATTTAATTCTCAAAGTAGCCATAAAAAGTGATTATTTTTACTCCTCTCTTAATTATAAAATAGAAAAGGCTTGAGGACGTTGAATAAGCTACCTGAAATAAATGGCCGTGTGAGGCCTGGTTTAGCCTTGGATTAAAAGGGAATCTGGTCTTATAGGCTAATGAACTCTTGTCGTTTTCTTTACACAACTTGACCATCCAGAAATTTAAAAGTCACTTTACCGTTTCGGGGAGCTGGCTCCTTCAATAAAATTAGATATCTTCAATTCAAAATTTCCCATTTATTAAATTCATTTTCATACACACACCCTATTTTCTCATTCTTAAAGACATGTGTGCTCTGGATTCTGACAAATGACACATTCATTCTCTGCTATCAGAGGAGGATACTCTTCTGGGTAGGGGATAACCCTTCCTCTGGCATTCTGGGACTGAAAGAGACAAAGCACACGGTCTTAAGTCTAGAGTCTAACTTTTGCTTTCAAGCTCATTTCTTATGTAAACTTCAGCAAGATGTGTCTTCCTCAGAAACTCTGTTTCTTACCTTTAGGAAAAGAGAGTCCACCTGCACCCCATATCTCCAGGGGATCTGGACTCTACAGTTCAAATGTTACAACAATTCCTGCAAGAAGGCTTTCACCTTTGCAATCTTCTCCCTTCCTTCTTTTTATAAGTTATTTTCTCAACTGTGAAGTGGTGGGAGTTGCATTAAATCCTTTACTTCCTTTCTTTTCTCGAGTTCCATGGCCACCCTTCACCACCACCCCCTGATTGCCCTCTGCCTCTCCTTGCTTTTCTCTCCCTGTCATCCCAATGACTCACTCATCTCTTCAACCCCTCTTACCCCTAGAGATAGCTCCCTCTCCACTAGGCTCTTAAGGTGGCCACATACTGAGCTGAATAAGCTGCTTACCAGCATGGGAAGGGACAGCATTTAAAATGCCAGGTCTTTTTTTAGCTTTGCTTAAAAGGGAAGCTGATTTAGGAATGTATTTGGAAGATGTCCCTAATTTCCTGCTTGGAACTACGTGAATGTAGGGATAAAAGGAGAGAAATCATGCTATTTCTTCTGTGGCCTTTGGTGCTTACTAATGTATTACACTTGGGAGGTGTTTTTCTCCACTCCTCAAGTTCTTCAAAAATTACTTTGCTATACCCAGAGCTAACAATGCCCAGTTGTATAGACTTACCTTTGGATGGACAGAGTGTTAAAGAGTTTCGTAGGCATGTGACAAAGCCACCCTGTAACATCAGGGCAGAGTGATGAAGGCATCAAACAAGCAGATGGAACCAAGGGTATAGGGGAAAATGCTCCTTTGGCTTATAAAGGATACTTCCAAGTGTCCAAGGGTCTATCTAAAGAGGAGGAGATATTTAGTTTTGATAAGAACCAGGCCTGTTTTTCAAGACAATCTAATCTAGTGTATTATAAGGATTAGCCACCTTAACTAGTGGGAGGATTAAATAAACTGTCCCCATGAGGATTTTGACCTAGACTGAACTGTGTTTTCAAATGTTCAGGAACTCACTGCTGTGTGTTAGAATCTCCTGATGTAGATAGAGTTCAGAGAGATGACTCTGTCAGTAAGCTGCCTTGTGCGCATGAAGGCCTCAGTTTGATTTTCAGGAACCACATTAAACAAGCCAGGTTTTGTGGTATAAGCTGGTAGTTGATCACAGTACCAGAATGGCTGTACTTGTAGTAACAAGTAGTAGCAAACAGGTTGCAAAAGGTAGATCTCTTGGGGCTAGCCTAACCTGATCAGTTGGTTTCAAGCCACGTGGGAGATCTTGTCTCCAGAGAAGCAAGGTGTATAGTTCCTGAGGACCAACACTCAGGTGAGCCTCTGGCCTCCACAGGTGCATACTCACATTTATAAACATAAATTTCATTTGCACCCATTAAAAGTAAAGATCCACATTTATTCCTCGCAGGATCTCTCTATATTTTGTTCCATATTTCTCCTCAAAACTACTGCCTGATGCTTTATTTCTTTTCTTTCTCATTTACTGTCTGTCTCTTCCATTTTCATTCCTGTAAATTCCACTAGGCCAAAACCTTTGGCTGCACCTCTCCGAATCCCACAGCAGCAGCTCATCAGTGTCAACAAGAAACCTAAAGAATGAATGAGCATCTCAGAACGTGATGCTTCTTTCTCTTGTGTAGTCACTACAGGGATCTTTACAAGACTCTTAAGTTTGAGAACCAATATGAAAGCTGCTTAAGCAACATTGCATTAGTTGTTATTCCCCTTTTTCTCTTTAAAAAACTATAATTTCTTCTTAATTTGAATTTTATGTGTATGTGTGAGTGTCTGTGAATGTACCATGTGTGTACAGATGTCCACAGAATTCAGAAGAAGGTGAAAGATCCCCTGGAGGTGGAGTGACAAGTGGTAGTGAGTTGCTTTCCATGGGTGCTGGGAACTGAACTCTGGTCTTCTGGAAGAGCATCAAATGCTCTTAACTGTTGATCCATCTCTCCAGCCCCATGGACCCTTTACAAGATGTATTCTCCAGTATATATCTGTATATGTACAGCATGATATTTTGATTGTCAAAGTGAAATCACCACAGTTCAACAAGTTATTCAATCAATTAACTAATGGTTAGAGCCATAGTTAAGTATATTTTTTGTTTGTTCATTGTTTTGTGGTAGTCTGAGATCAAGTTGTGGATTGCTCTAAGTTACGCTATAATCTGTAGAAACAGTGGTTTCTTCGGTTGCACCTTGCCCTGAGAGACTATTTTACAAACAGCTCCTGATTCTATCTTGGGCATGGAAAATGACTCTGCACCTGAGTGGACCCATAAATGGTACACATGTACATATTAAAATAATGTCAAGGGTATGCTTGAGGGATTATTCAAGTATTAAGAGCGCATATTACTCTTGCAGAGGATCAGAGCTGTGTTCCATGCACCCACACTGGGCAGCTCATAACTGCCTGTAACTCCAACTCCAGGGGATCCAACATCTTCTTCAGGCCTCTTTGACACCTGCAGGCATGAGCATATACCCACACAAAGACACACACATACACACACACACACACACACACACACACATACCACACACAATTAAAATTTCATCTTAAAAACTCACATCTGGGAAAACAAGCCCAGGAAATTATCAGACACATCAGGTCAAAAGAACCACATTGAGAGGTCAACAGCCAGCACTGTGCTGGCCACGGTCCCCACTGATGTGTCATCTGACTCTTCAATGTGTAATTCAAAAGACCAACAGAAAGATTCAACAGTACAACAGCTTCTCCAGCTTCTGCAGCTCAGGTTTGCTAAGTTATCCCAAATGTATAGACTGTTGAATTATCTTTCATCTTTCCCACTTACTTCTCAGGATTTCAGAAATCTATTCAACTCTCCTCTGGTCCCTTAACCCTTTGCAGTCTCTTTGTAACCTACATATACATATGTGTATGGCTATATTTGCAGTGTGATGAGCAATGTGTGATCTGAGAGTTAATGTGTGACTGAGATTGGAATCAATGAAACTGAGTTTGCCTCAACCAGATCTATCAAGGAGAGCAGGTGTAGCTGTCAAACTGTTGCTGAAGAAAATACCATACCTTGTAAATGTATTGTTATTCAGTAAGTTGTGACCTCCTGGAAAGGTACAAACATGTAATATTTTATCATTTTCAGGAAACAATATAATATTATTAAGTACAGTCTCTATGCTATATACTAGATCAGTAGATATCTCCATTTGCCCTAACTGAACATCAGAAGCCTTTGACCTACTTATGTCTCCCTGAGTTCTCCTTTTCAGCTAGCAATCACTAGTGCAGTTTATTTCTATTATTCTCTTTCCATTTGTTTGCTGTTTTAATGGCATAAAGGACCACAATACCAGGGAGAGATGATAGGACAGGTTATTCTAGGATGGACAGGTATATCTAATGAAACCATTAGCATTCACTTTGTGTTGCAGAGATGAAAGGGCCTTAGTGGGTAAGCCTTAGTGGGTGTATTTTGATGATATAATTCAGGGAGTCTCTCAGCCATTGTCTATTGACAAGTGAAAGACCAGCATACAAGCATCCTGGGGATTCATTCTTAAGCCACATGCCTGCCCACAGGCGTACCTTCTATGCATTTAGACCTGGACGTGATGTGCTTGGCTCTTTACCCCATTAGAGTTAGAAGGCAGCTTCAATCTTGGCCACATAGGGTATGTTCTCAACCTTAGGATAGGCTAGAACTGGAACTTGCTTCTTAGGCTGAATTGCTCTGGGCTTAGGTGAGAGACTAATTTGGTTAGCTGGATAGAACTCAAGACAAACACTTAAAGGTCAAAGTTGGCAGGCTCGGGGCATCATAAGACATTTCAGGAGCAGAGGAAGATAGAGAAGGGAGTTGCTGCTCATGCATATTATCACCCTGTGCTTTGTGCATCGTATCTCTGGCTGGGAAGATCTTCCTGGCTATTCAGTGTGTGATTCTGAGTAAGTGAGCTACCCATAAACTGAGGGTGATAACAATAATCACCATCCCATGATGATATTGACTTGAGGATGCTGTGAACATCATCATAGTCTCTCTTATGCACATAGTAAAAGCTATATATTTCTTTCTTTTGTAATTCCTTAAATTCTAAGCAATTTAAGGGAATACAAAGCTGAACATCCGAAGGAGAGTGCTGCTGCTTTGGGAAGCAGAACACAAAGCTCGGGAATGAGAGCCAAGGGGAGGAAAGTGCTCACTTGGAGGATTTTGGAGCCACTCAACTTAAGAGGCTCGAACTAATCAATCCTCTCAGCTCATCGTGGGACTTGCAATCAGAGCTCCACCTGCTCACCTGCTGCTCTGTCCTTAGGGAAGTTGGCAGAGCCAATCATAGGGCATTGTCCCCTCAGCTCTTCTCCTTGGAGAAGCCTTATGAAGAGAGCCTTACCAGGATTGCAAGCATGGGAAGGAGGGAGGGAGGGAGGGAGGATCCATAACATCCCAGACCTAGATTTTATATAAGGGTGACTTGGTACAGCCCTTTCTCATCTCTCAGAAGAATCTGGATGTGATATGATTTGGCAATATCAACCTGAAAGCCAACTTGGAAGGTAGCAACCACCCTTAGGCACTGTACCTTTTAAATTTATTCATGGACTCAGAAAATACTTAAATCAGTTCAATAAGTATTTCAATTAATTCATTCACTCAGCATTTATTCACTGCCCTTTGTGGGTTCAAAGCCTCTGATGACGTCACATTTTATTTCCATCCCCATGTGCTTTCCAACGCTTGTTGTGCTCTTCTCTGAAGTCCCAGGCACTCATATGGAAACATATTTTCTTCCAGGCAGGAGCCCTGGAGAAATATCTGCCTGTCCTTTGCCTCCCTCCCCCCCTTCTCAATTCCAGACTCTGGAGCCCTAGAAATTGCTCAGGACACCAGGAAAGCATGGGTATGATTGTAGTCAGTGGAATTTAGTTTATTTGAATTGACTTGAGCTGAATGAAATGGAATTACTAAACTAAATGGAAATAATTGAATTGAAATATAGCAAATTGGATTGAATCAAGATTAATTGAAATGAAATCAATGGAAAATATATTGAATTATGGTGTTGCGAGATGTTTGGGCATTGCTTCTCTGACCCTACTTGCTATAGAGTAAGAGACTAAAGCTTAGGTGAAGGAAACAGTGTGGGATAGAGGGTCACTGACTTTGACAGGAACCAGGAAGAGCCAGAGCCAGCCTTCAAAGCTAGCACCTTACCTACTGTGCTACACCACCAGATTGTGTGTGTGTGTGTGTGTGTGCGTGTGTGTGTGTGTGTGTGTGTGGTGTCTGTGGCTGAATGGCTGAAAAATAAAACAAGGTTCAATAGAATTCAGCACACAAAAAGAATGCTGGAGAATAAATAACTAGCCTCTCGTTTTAATAACCTTTTAATACGTTTGTCCTCTCTCCAATGAGTTTGGCTTCCCATGTTATTTCTACATGTCCTGTGACAAGAACATAAACAAGAGAAAGCTGGACTCTGAGTTTGGTGGGGAGGTGATGGAAGGCAAGTTCTTTGGGAGGATCCTCTAGGTGAATGCAAATATTTTAAACAACATACATAGAATAGCTTTAGCTGACTCCTCTTCTTCAATTCTAAGTGATAAATCATTGTGTCTAAGCATCTTCAGTTAGTGTCATTCTTTGGAAATATTAATATTTTAAAGCCTCTATTAAGATGCTAACTGGTAGAGATAACATGCCTAATTTCCACATATTAGTGTGATCTGATTCCATCTACTAACACCAGCATGAAGACTTGTGTGGAGGCTGCAAAGAAACGTGATTTGCACTATGGTGGATCTAGTGCCAGTGATATTTAAAAAAATAGTACAAATTGCTTTAACCACAAATTTAAACCTATAAGTCTCTATAATTATTATGCCTGAATCTTAGGGTAAATGTATTATTATATAACATATTGTATAATCAAGTTATATATAAACGAAAAGCAATAAAATATATGGGTTGAAGATCTCTTATCAAAAATCCTTGAGACACAAAATATTAGTCTTTCATATATCTGAATTTTGGATATTTTTAAACTTTTGGAATATTTGAAAGTACACAATGGCACACAACTGCTGAGGGTGAACTGCAGAGTTTATTTGTGTTTCATAAATGTCTAACACATAGGCTAAAGATAATTTAAACAATATTATAATGCATTTATGTTTTGACTATAACTTGTCTCATGAGGTCAGGTGCAGTGTTTTCCAACTGTGGCGTGATAAAACACTAAATAATAGGGAAATTATTTTCTGATTTTGGATCAGGGATGCTTGGCTTATATAAAGCTTCATGGTATCCTCACGCTAACAATGGGAGGGAAGGCAGGCACTCTTGAACTCAGTTCCCAGAGGAGAAACTGAGCTCAGAGATCTTTAACAGTCTTCCTTTGGTCACACAGCAAATACACAGCAGGAAAGTACCAAATCGTAATCCTTGGCTCATCAAATTCTTCTCTCTTTTGGATAGATCAAATGCTGGTGATTTTTACAACTGAAGTAGATTTTTCACATGGATCGTGTAGGCTGGGAGTGACAGACCGAAGACAGGACATGAAGGCTTCTCCAAACCCAGAAAAGGCTCCCGTCATTCCACTGACTAGAGCCACAGAAGGGGGCAACCTCTGGAGTGTGTAATCATCCTAATGAGCTGTGACACTTGTCAAGGTATGTGGTCAGGACGCTTGTTGCTATGATCTGGAGATAATTGGCCCTGCCATAGGAGCAGTAAACTGGCGCACAGGCTCTTAGCAAACCACAGGTCAGGCAGAATGACACATGGAGGGACCTTGCTAGCGATGCTGGCTCAGTATTCTTCCACTGTTTATTTTTACAATGCCCATCATATATATTACTTCCAGGCCTTAAAAGCAGAAGGGCCATTTAGGATTAGATGGAAGGTACTCTGGAGGTGGATGATTATACCAGTAGCTCATCACTTCATGAAGATGAAAATGAACTGGATTCACAAAGGACAGCAGAGAAGAATTAGTAACCTAATTTAATCTCACACACCTCTAATCCCTAGGACAAAAGAAGCTAGGCTGAACACTAAGCTCATTGTAAAACCCATGGCAAAAGATATTACTCTGGCCCAATTCCAATTTCCTTTTGTTGTTTTGCTTTTTTACCCCAGTTCCAGTAATGGGCCTGCTTGTTATGCCCCTGTGATCGAGGTCTGCTCTGTATACCAGTTTCTGCCACTTGACTCTAATCATCCATTATTTCTTGAATATTTAATGAGCCCTGTTTACATGTCGTGCACTGTTCTGAGTCCCAGAGGTATAATGATGCAAAGGGCTGAATGTGAGTTCGCAGAGACTGCATGAATGTCATGAGTCGATAAATAGAAAAACAACAGAATATGCACTGAAATGTACAGCATAGCAGCAAGTGATAGAAAGACAATAGATCAAAGGAAAGGCTTCAGAGATGTCCATTTAGGTGGGGAGTGTCATTTGAAGAAAGAGAGATAGCCTTTGTGCAGAGATCAGTACCACGGAAGAATGAATGCTATGCCTAACTTGGGGTGGGAAGAGAGAGGTTATTTCCAAGGACAGTGGTGTAGAGCACCGAAATAGAACCTGCGGGAACAATTGTAAGGCAGAGGTGTAACAAGGAGGAAAGAAGCAGAAGAAGATCCTGCAATGAAGTGGAAGGGGAGCTGGGCTAATCGACAGCATAACTTTGCAGGCCAGGGTAAGTGTGTTGCAGTCCTCAGCTCTTCCGGATTCCTCTGATGTTGGTGGCTTCCTGGTACGAAATCTACCCATGGCCTGAAACGTTTCCTCAGAGCTGTTGCCCAGCAACCCCCAAATTGGCTGCCTCCAACTGTGGACCTCTTTCTCCAAGCCTCACTGGCCAGCTCAGCAGCAGCGATGAATAAGGTTGAATGTCACATGGTAGGTTTACAAGGCTCTACATTGCAATTCTGGATTTTTTTTTCTTCCGCTTCCTAGAAGGAGCTGAATTTCCCTTTAGCTGAAATGTTGTCACTGCTGATGACCTTTCTGCCCCAGTTGGTCCACACTGCTACTGTTTGCATTGATAATCTCAGAAACACTCAGGGGGATGGCCTTGCCATAGTGGAAAAGTAAGACTTTATAACAGAGGATTGAATAACGAATGAGTTTCCTTCCTTGCTCTTGGTGGGTGAAATTCATTGCAGCCAACTTCCCAGGCTCTGCCTTGGTCAGGCTCTGTAGCCCTTTCTGCCCATCTGGTGTCCACCATGACTGTATGCCCTTTACTCCTTCACTGGACAAACATTTCCTGAGAGAGCCTCTTCCTGAGGTGTCAGTTTTCTGATGACTCCAGGAAGTTGCACAGTTCTCTGGTAGGTGTGTCTATTGCCAGGGATTGGATGGATGATTTTGAACTTAATGACTAAATGCTTTGATGCAGAGCAGACTGCCTGGGTTCCAATTCTGATGCAGTGAATCAAATAGCTGTTTGACTGCCGTATTCCTTCTATTTCTAATTAAGACACCCCTTACTACTCAAGGTAGTGAGCAGTCCTATGCACTAGACCTTTTTCCCAGTTGATATCTTTCTATAAACTGGGCAAGATTACATTCTTGGTTCCTTGTGGATACTTAGGATTGTATGTCTAATTCTGGCCAATGATCTGTGAGCCAAAACCTTATTAAATGTGCTGAGTGTTTAACTGCCAATACAAGATGTTTCAGAAAACTTAGTCTCATGGGTATATTAACTTCTGGAACTTGAAGTTAGCTGCTACCTGATTATGATAAGAAGAGATTTATTTGTTCTCCAGATACATCATGAAGTAAAAGTAGCACTCAGTCTTAAAGGGCTTGTAATTCTTGGATTGTTTGTCATTCCAAAATAACCTAGTCTACTCTGACTGATACATTTTTGTAGAATTTATTATTATATATAAAATGATTGTTAGTTATTCCCTAAGACCGGTTATTCCTTTCTGCTCTACTAATAAGAGCCCTCATTGTTACCTAGTAAGTGTCTGCACAAAGGAAAGAGTACATTCTGCAGCCTTCTGGCAGGTGATGTAGCTATGAGACAAGCTCTGGCAGGTGAGATATAAACAGAAGTGAAGTTTGTTACTTCTGAGCTGTACTCTTATGGAGAAAGGTGCACCCTGTCCTTCCTGCTGGCGAGGAGCTGGAAATGATCATTACTTCCTTAACTAAGCAGAGAGAAGAAATGCCCTCAAGATGACAGAAAAAGGAGACCAGAGGAGCTAGTGTTCCAGACATGTCTGACTCCTCGTGTCTGTGCTTTTACAGGATCAAAAATAAACAGTTTATCAGTGTAAGATACCGTTGTTTCACATGGCAATTATAGTACTTGAATCTACATCCTAAATGATCCTCTATATGAAGTCAGCATGCTGTACCCCCACTTCCTGAATGCACATACACACAAGTGTGTACTCATTCATGCTCTAATTGTATGTTCAGTGAAAACTGGCATTGTTTCTTATTGCTGTACCCACAGTTTAGTGCAATGCCTGTAACACAGAAAATTAGAGTGTAAATGATTATAGTAATCATTGAATAAATCATTGTTATGAACTATTGTCAAATCTTATTCTTTTTTATAACACAAACAAGGCTTTCTACTGTCCATCATAAAGATTTGATCATGTGACAGTACCTAAGGCTTCTGGTGTTTCTGTTGCTTGTAAGAACATGTTACTTTATTTTTTTTTTGGGGGGGGGGAGAGGGTTTCCCTGTAGTCTCAGCTGGCCTGGAACATGTTATATAGACCAGACTGACCTTGAACTCACAGAGATCCATCTGCCTCTGCCTCTAGTGCTGGGATTAAAGGCATGCACCACCACACCTGAGAAGATCATTTTACTTTAATATTTTACTTCTTACTTATTTAATCCTTTTATGAACAAATACTGTGTTTATGAATCTTAAAACTTACATGCCATAATTCTCACACATAAAATTCTAGAATTCATTATTCTTGCTTTCCATTGAATGTGTTCATTGTTATGAGAAATTTTTTGTCTGAACATGAGTTATTTTTCCATAAACCTTAGTGTGGAGAGATCACTGCCCTGGGTTAGATTCCTTACTCTGAGATGTTACACTTATTCAGCAGCAGTGCCTCCAATTTTACACTCTAGTGTCTGTCCATGTTTGGAACTCCAGAAGACTGTGTGACCAGAGCAGCTTCCTTGGAGGTGAGTTATGGAGCACCATAGCTTTCCACGTGAGGACGCTGAGGGCCGGAGGATGAAGACATGCACTACATTGGTGTACTTGGCCCACTTAGACACACTGGAGAGGAACTTCCAGCACTCCCTATGAAAATGATCCTCAAGAAGCAGGGGGCTAGTCTGGGAAAATAGATTCCCATGCCTTTGGCATTAGAGCACTTCGGTGTAGACTGGACACCAGATAAGGGGAATGTGAGTGAAGAGTCTCAGGGGTCCCGTGGGTCTCAGCAAGATCTGCTGCCAGGTCTGAAAGCAAACACAATCTAATCCAACTGGTACAAATACAATAAGAGCAAACACAATAAAATCAGGTAAGTGGTCTGAAACTCCTTTCTTTTCCAATTTTTCTAACTTCACATCCAGTAGAAGTGAAAGGAAAACTAGTGAAATAATACCTGACTGAAAGCAGAACAAATGCCCAATAAATGTCCTGGAAATCAGCTTACCCGACCCCATTTAGTGCTGTGCCACTCGCAGGCCGTAATTCCCACAGATAAGGTTTGAAGTTTCTGCAACTGGTCCAATGTTTCCAAGACTGGTCAACAAGATTTATTTTAAACCAAGCTAAATTGATCAAATGGTCATAATGCCAGCTACCATGTTACCAGCTCTGAGATACCCCGTGTGAATAAAGCAAACTTGTTAAAATTTTCAGCACTATTTTCCCACAATATTTCCTTAAAGCGTCCATTAAGTTGGTACTACACACAGGCCTTGAGAGAACAGGTGATCATTTTACTTATTTATAATTTATTTCTTTATTTTTGAGAACTTCATGCATATACGAACTTACTTATTCTCCATTTTCCCATTCCAATTCCTCTCCTATTTCTAACATGCCCCTTTCCAACTTCAAGTCTATTTTGCTGATTTTTGTGAATTACATATAATATATATTGATCATGTTTACATCCTCCCCATATCTGCACCCCCTTTATAACTCTCTGCCAAATTTCGTTACTATTATATATATGTTTATGTATTTTTACATATATATATTATATGGAGAGAGAGAGAGAGAGAGAGAGAGAGAGAGAGAGAGAGAGAGAGAAAGATGATGTCAGGATTGTATCCCTACATGTCTTTTGTTCATTATGGGTTCTTCCTCTGGAACCTGGTCAATTTACTGAGTCTCATCCTAAAATTAAACAGAATATCTCCTTCCCAGTTGTCATTGGCTGGCAGTACTTCCACAGATGGAGTTGGGATTTCTTACCATGTCTACATTGGTATTTTCTCTTGCTTGAGCTTATGTGAGCCTTATGCATGCTGTCAGCATTGCTGTGAGTTCATAGGAGTAACTGAGCTGTTGTCTACAACCACTGTTTCCTTGTAGTCATCCACCTCTCTGGATCTTATAATCTTTGTGCCGCCTACGATCCCTGAGCCTTGGGAGGCAGAAGTTTGATAGAGGTGTCCTGTTCAGGGATAGGCATTCTGCAGTCTCTCAGTCTCTGCATGATTCCAGTTGTGTGGGTTTCTGTGTTAATCTCCATCTGCCATGTGAGGGATCTTCTATGGTGAAAGCTGAGAGGTGCATTAATCTATAGGTATGTCAATAAGCCATTAGAAATCGCCTTAGTTAGCAGCTTAAGATTTATTTATTTATTTATTTATTTATTTATTTATTTTGGGGACTTTTTTTTTTTTTTGAGACAGCGTCTCCCTATAGCTCCAGCTGGCCTTGAACTCAAAAAGATTCGCTTGCCTCTGCCTCCTGAATCCTGGGATTAAAGGTGTGTGCCACCACGCCTAGCAAGCAGTTTAGTTTTATTAGGCTTTCTCCCATGGCCTGAAGACTTAAGGTCTGGTATCTGTGCCAGGAATGGGCTTCATCCAATGAAGCAGACCTAAATCCAATTAGAAACCAGCAGCAGGGTCTGTATTGCCTGCTCCTCCTGCATAGTATCCCAACTTAGAGGCAAGCCCCTTACTTTTGTGGGGCCTTGGATCCCCTGGCAACATCCCCCTGGTAGACATCCTATTGCTGATGTCTAGAGCCTCCTGTAAATAATATTTTGCCGGAGTTGCATAGCCCTAGAGGACTTTAGAGTATTATAGTTGGTTTCTGAAAGATAATCCCTTCCGGTTCCATGTCTATAATCCAATTAAGAAGCAAGTTTTGTACACATTTTTTATAAGAGATACCGTCTACAATAGTTTGCTCTCCCATTAGTTGAGGATAAGAAACCCCGTAAATTCTTCCTCTCTTAAACTTGCTTTATGTCTGGTATTTTTGTCACAGCAGAAGTAGCTAATATAGTCTGACTAATTTATTTTCCATACTTCAGCTACCAGGAAGCACAGAATATTCTTTCCCCTAGGTTAGATAAAGAGAGAGTGGGAGTTTCCCTTTCCCTTCTTATGGACCAATTCCTTTACATCGTATATGAGAGTAGTGTCTAAAACTAGTCACCATGACAGACTTTATTAATGACATCAACGTGTGCTTTCTCCTTTGACAAGACAACATGGACAAGGGTAGGACATCTGGGCACCAGCCCGCAGCCTTTTATTAAGAGTCTTCCCATTTTTCTACTTGATTTCTTGTGCCTCTAAGAGTTCCATCAGAAAAATACTTCTGGATAATGTTTGTCTAGAGAGAAAAGAATCATACTGAGTGAATGCCACTGTATTTGCAACAGTGAGACACTTACACTGGGACCACCTGAGATTCATAGCTTGTATCCAATTAAGCCCCCGAATGGTCTCTGAGGTCTTGCCTGTTTATATTTATACAGCAATTCATGATTGGCACAGCAGCAAAAACTGAGGAATAGCTGACGCAAAACACCACTGTTCAGAGTGCACAGCCCACTTCTCTTGTAGCCTTTCTGAAGAGGAGAGGAAGTAACCTCACACGGCATACGATGAGCCCTATGGTGTATCATACACGGAGCTAAATGTTTTCTCCATTTCTCTTTTGATTTTCACACAATTCTATGATTGAGTTATTAAGATATCACTTTCTTAAGATGGGAAATATAGGCCCAAAGAAAATAGTAAACTATCTTCCCAAGTGTATAAGGATGGTAGGTTATGCAATTGGGAATTTAAAACTATCTGTATTTGAGGTCCTCCTTCACACAGAAAAAATACTAGAGGTGTGACACATGTCTTCCTGAGAGCTTCTGTCTGTCTAACCAGCCCATGTGGTGGACACTAGAACAATCCTAGGACATAGCCAAAAACGGAAATTCAAGAAGTGTCAGAGGACAAAGTTTTCATTTTCCCCATCTAGACAGGTGTTCTCAGAAGAGTCAAGATTACCTTCTGTAGAGCGAGACCCTGAGCCGTGTGCAAACTTCTGGGCTCAGAGCAGGCTCAGCTAATAAATCATCTGTGAGACAACAGCCCAAGGTACCGAGTTACTCTAGTCCCAATTTTGCCATCACTGGAATAAAATCGCACTCTTGCAATGCAGGCTCGAGCGCTAGGACCATTGGTGCGTTTAATGCAGTTTTCTGTGTCACTTTTTTGTTCCAGAGCTCTATTGGGCTTCTGAGGAGAACAAGGTTCTCTTCTCTTCTTTCTTCTTTCTTCTTTTTCTTCCTTTCTTCTCTCTTTTCCTTCTTCGCTTGCACCCCCCACCTCTCATCCTTGCCCTCTCCTTCTCTCTAAAACATGGTCCTATATCTGCTTTCTTGAAATTGTTATGGAGAGGCTTTGCCTATGGAACATTCTGGAATCCGTGACTGGTTCTCCTAATACTCAGCTCTTCTGCTCCTCTTTTCAGGAAAGTCTGGGTTTTTTTTTTTTTTTTTTTTTTTTTTTTGCTTTTTAGTTTCAGATGGGGAAACTGAAGTTGTGAATGCATAAAGACATGATCCTCAGGCCCTATCCGACAAGAAAAATCAAGCGTTGAATCGGAGTTCTGCAACCAAGTCTAGCCTTATTCCTGAGAAGGGGCCACATGGCTTAACAGAGCCTGTGTTGCCATCAAGAAGTGGTTCCTTCTGGGATGAGATTTGCTGTTGGTAAGTGATCCTCAATGAAAACAAAATTACCTGTCAAGGCATTTGATTGTGCCAGTTATACCTTTGCGGATGCCTTGATCATTCAAGGGGCTGGGAGCACAGATATCTGTAGAGGTATGTCTGGTTGTTTTTTTTTTTTTTTTTTTTTTTTTTGTCCCTGTAGACTGAGATTAAAAGGGAAAAAGAGATTTTCCTAGGCCACGTTGTCACCCAGAAGCCCACACCCTATGTTCACATGACAAAAACCCGCCTTCTCTCATCCTTAGAGACCAATAGAAGCAAAAAGTATTCAGAAGAGTTCGCTACACATTTAACAGACTCCAACAAAGTTCTGAGCACTCTTTGTCTTCAAGCACTGTCTTCAAAGAGTCTTAGCAAGAAGAGACATGGACTAAATCTCTCTCATTTCTCAGATAAATCCGGCACTATGGAGATCGGTACCTAAGTAGATAGCTCTTAGAGAAATGGGGTGACTTAGATGTTGTAAGAGAATCAACCACGTTCATCTTTTGAGGAGGCTGCTGTGGAATTAATTTCTTTTATTCCGTTTGTATTTACTGTATATGTATTACATCCTAACTATAGCATCACTGGAAATGGCAGATACCCCAGACTTGGTCCCAGCTCCATTGAGGACACATTCTAGTCAGAAAGCGGATACAAGGTCTTTGATCCTAATAATAACCTTGTAACCCAAATACTGATGAATAAATTATAGTTGTGCACTTTTAATGGTGTGCATGTGTGCTTGATGTTAAGGGGATGCCTGACTTGACCTAATGAGTCAAGAAAGAGAAAATGTCTCTTAGGCAGCACACATAAGAGATGGGCAAAGAGATCAGGTGTAAAGACCGTGGGGTAGGAAGATGCAACCTAATTGGATACAGTTGGAGATAAATTACCATGCTGAAGACTAGACACTACATGCTCTATGATTTTAGTAGTTTGGATGCAAAGAAGTATAGAGAAATCTACCAAACTATAGAAGGAAATCTGATGTGAAGTAAGTGATGTTGACATTATAGGTGTTGTACAGCCTTCAGCAAATGATTTAACCTTGCTATTAGCAATTATATCCAAAAGGACATCAGTAGAGCATACTTGTTCATTGTGAAGAGGTACCAAAAGGAGAGAAGGAGAGGGAATGATTGATTAATAGACCACAGAGTTGGATGACAATAGAGGTGTTGGAAGGAGATGTGGTTGCCTAGGAACGGATGTCAATGAAGCCAGCCATGGCAGAGTGAATACGGTTCCACTGTACCGAAGGAAAGAAGTTCAAAGTGAGAGCAACAATTAATCTGACCCCAAGGCATACTGTGATTCAAAAGGGTCAGTTTGAGTAATACATACACGTCTAATGGGGAGATTGGAAGCTCTCGCTACACCCATTGAGATTTTGGTCCTTCAGTATGTCAGCTGCCGCGCTTCATGGCCAGATCACAACACTCAGGATATGTCAGAGTACTGGTTCTTGAGGCCTCTGATCGACACGGAGGGTGGGCGCCCCACAGCTGCTGAAGAGACAAGCAGAAGGTTCATGTTATTAATCTCTTTGTGCTCCATTTTTCCAAATGAGCTAAACAAACAAATCCCTCGCTGAGCCTTCACCTTGGTGTTTACTGACCATGTACCAATTGTTCCTAACCGAGCAAGGGCACAGGTAGCTTGTCCCCTGGCTGGTAAAATCCATTCATTTCATTCTACATCACTCTGCGTGTGGTCACATATTTTATGGTCAAGCAGACGAATCCATTGATGCAGTGGAGCTGTTAATTGTTGGCTCTGTATGGTGGACTCAGAATGAAACACTTGGGCTCCTGATACAACCGTTCAGGTCTGTGTTCAAGTGTTCTTTCCACTTCTCTGAGTACCTCTACACATGTTTGATGCATAATCTGGAGCTTTGGTTAAATTGTTGCTCTCTAAATATACGACTGAGCTTTATGGCTGTGGAACATTTTTGGTTTCCTCCATGCAATAGTTCACTAATTTTTTGGTTTTGATTGATAATTTTAAACAAGTAAATATAGTATGCTTGTCTGGTCTCGTCTGAAAAAGTTTTTCTAGTATAGGAGAGAGTAAATTACTCAGCTGGAGAGACTCAATGAAGGAACTTACAGTTGAGAGACGAACAACATGGTAGCAGGTGAGAGCAAGGAGATGGGTTTGATAGGTATGATCAATTTAGGTATGGCTACATTACCCGTTCCTAGGACCTGTACTGCTCCACGTTTTCCTAGTCACCCACTTCAATCAACCCCTACCTTGGCCACATGACATCCCCTATGAAGCGTGTTTCCATTTTCCGTTTTTGGCGCTGCAGCTTGTTCCCTCGTCATACCTTCGACACTTGGGGCGACCGACCTTTCCGGCCCATCGCCTCCGCGCTCACCTCCAAGAGTATCGCCGCGCCAGCACTTGTGCCGGGCCCTCTCTCTATTTTTTCTTAACTATTCCCTTAAGTCTACTTCCCCTGTTCTGAGCCCCCCTTACTTAGTCTCCCCGTCGTCCCTCCACTGCTGAGTCGTGCTCCCCTCTCTCAGCCTGCTCCTTCCTGCTTGTGTGACCCCTCTCTCCGGCTCCATTTTGTCATTCTCCTACAGGCCTTTGGGGAGTCCCCCCGCCCCACACTTGCCTTTGATTGGACCGGCCGCCTTCTCCTTTTCGAGTTCTCTCTCTTGGCCGCCACTCCTCTATTAGCCCCGACCACCCGTCCCTCTTTTTTTCCCCTATCGTGTTCCTCCCACCCCCCTTCCCGCCCCCCCCCACTGCACGTGTTCTTTCCTCTGTCTGGCCCTCCCTCCACCTGGCTTGTCTCCTTAACACCCCCTATCGCTTGCTTGTCCAATCTCCCCCCCCCCTATAGTCCTTGTATCCTCTCCGCCCTTCTTGCCTCCGTCACCCCTACCACAGCCAGCCCACGTGGCCACCCCTCCCACACCACATCACCCATGACTCTACCCTGAAAGCAAGCTGCTGGTCCCATTCTCCACGTTCCCTGGCATATAACACATGACTCAATTCATCAGCTATACATGTAGAAGGTCCTTGTTTGTATCATCCCTGCTTGTTCTGCTTCTTTTCCCCAATGGGCTCCCTCCCTGGCCCCCCCCTCCCTCTTCTCTCAAGCGCTTGCATGGCTCCTGACCCATGTTGGGCCATTTCCCCACTTTAGTATCTCCTCGCAATAGCTGTCAGCACTCGCCCTTTGCCGGTCCTGGTGGGCCTCTCAGCCTGTTACCCGTCAGTTCGTCCGACACGCCATGCAAAAGCACCCTTACCTGCACATATTTTCTCTCTCATTTATGTCTCATCACACCCAATCTGTGCACAGGGTGGCAAGTATATCTGATCTGATGTATCATCAGACACAATGATGTCCGGGAGATGGGGAGAAAGAACAAAACGGTACAGGGACAAATCACAATAAAAATGTGTGATAAAGAAGTGCGAGAGAGCCAAATGAGGCGCGGACAAGTGCGAGCCCCGTAGCTCCCATACCTTGTGAGCCTCGTGAGGCATCGACACCATCACTAGGGTGTCTTCTATGTTAGTGCGGTGGGGAACGGGAGGAGGGGAACGATTCAGAGTGGAAGCAATGGTCCGGCGGTGACGCATGGACATGGGAGGGGTGGAGGCTACCTTACTCCCCTTGTCACACCCACCGCCCACCATGTGTCCTCTCCTGAGTGCCCCTCCGCCTCCACCACGTGGAACCCCCAGGGATGCCTGTCCCGTCCTCCCTTGGAGGGAACAAATGGGCCGAATGGAGGGGAGAGGGCGGACTGAAAAAACGAGTAGAAGAATCGAAGAAAAAGATAACGAAGCGGAATAGAAAACTGGAAACCAAGAGGACTACAAAAGCCACGGCGAGGAAAGAAAGGATGAACAGCAGACCAACAAGCGGAGGGCGACGAATCAGACGGAGTTGACTATGGAACGGATGGGATACCCGGATCCCTAGTTCTTTGTGCTTGCTTGAGAGATGTATGTTAAGACGTTAATAAGTGAACTGGGGGTCACCAGACAGAAGAGTGACGAAACAACTGCCCGAAGGACGGTGGGGGTAACTAAGTGTTGTGGCACCGACGAAACCCCGTTTCGTAATGCACAGCATGGTGTTGCACACTGCAGGGGCAACGTGGTATACCTGGGGGCTGATAATAGAGCCCGGAAGCCCATCCCCCAGGAAGCCCTCCCTTCCAGTGGCTGGTCAGAGTAGTCCCAGAAGAATCCCCAACATACCACACGCTATTGGCTAGAGCCTCCATGTTTCTGGCACCCCCAACTTGAAAGTAGACACGGCCGCTAACACAGGACATGGAACACTGGAGCAGAAACTAAGCTGGAGGCCTTCTGCCTGTGCTCATGGTTGTACAGAATACTATGCAAGCTGGTAAGGGAGAAGAGTCGGGTTCACCCCAGCCCAATATCTACTAAATGACGAGGCACAGCAACGGTACCGAATCTATATGCGGGCAGCAGTGGCACGTCTTCTACTTGTGGGGAAGGTAATCAACACTAATTTAACTGGACGTAAAGCCCTCTCAATTGGAGTAAAACTTATGGGTGCTACTGTAATATAGCCAAATACACATGACGAGTGGTGTAGATATCCATAGAGCAAGCCCGGCTCTGGTCATTTCCACTAAGAACAACAGTATTTATGTTACCATATGATTAAATATGGATTCCTTATTTATAGACAAGTAATGCATATCAACTAAAAAAGAGTGTTTTTGGTTTTTTTGTTATTTTTTATTTTTTGCAACCAAGTAGGAGCCTGCAGAGTTTCACAACTTGTCAGACACAGAGAATATAGAAATGAGAAATTCCCAGTCCTAATTGACTTATCTACAGTGGAACCTCTTCCCCTAAGCTCACAGAACAGGTTTCACATAGGGGGGGTAGAGAGAAGCTAAGTAGATCTCTCAACTCTCACCACCTCTCCTTATATAGCAGAGTGTGACCCACACAAAAAGACACAACTGGACAAGCTGTAGAGAATAGAGACTGCATAGGAGATCATGCCATCCGTGGTTCGATAGCACTGTGTGGAAGAGAGGGCAGAAAAAACAGTAAGACACCAGGGTTGAACAGTGGGAAAGCAGATGGCTTTTCTGGCACTGGAGCTGCGCTGTGAATTTATTCAGCAATGATGAGTGTCAAGCAACAAAAGCCACAGGGCCAACTCATTCAACAAGGACAAGATTAGTCAGAGGAAATGGTCTGTTGTTCCAGACCCTGCCATGGTACTTTATTTATAACGATGTACTTCTAGTTAGTGAGAGTAACCGTTGTACAATCTCCAAGAAATAGTGCGACTACATTGGATGAAAGTGCTTGCACGCAAGGGACACCTGGGTAAAAATGCTTGATTGGATAGGACCTAACATGTATGGGCAAATGCATGAGTTGTGGTGGGGGATGGTGGGAGTGAGACAGCCTAAGAGAAGGGGTTCTAAATTTGATTAAGAAGTGATTGTAGTAAACGACAAAGCTCAATGAAATTATTAAATGAAAAAAGAAAAAAGTTTTTTTTTTTTTGTGTTTTGGCTTTTTTTTTCTCTGTAGCCCCATTGCTAGAACTCGATGTAGAACCAGGCCTGGGCCTTGTAACTCAAGAGATCCAACCCCCTCCACCTCGACCTCCCAGTGCTAGGGATTATCAATAGGATCTTAGTATAATGTTCTGGCGAATAACCAAAAGAGAGACAATGACCATGCTATTGTGAACGTTTTATGTGATACCTGACAACGCGTTTGATGGCTTTTACTTTGCATCTTACAGAGTGAGTTTCCAAGGACAGCTGGGGCTACAGGATGACCCTGTCTCAAAAATCCAAAAAAAAACAAAAAAAAAAAGATCCATATTGCTGAAGATACTATACACATGACTGTAGAACAAACAAACAAGCATGAATGGACTGGTGAAGACAGAAAACCTCCTCTCCTGCTTAGCTTTCACAGTTCTGGAACTGCTATGAGCTACCTAAGATGAAAATTTTAGCAGAACATTAGCCCTGCTATAAACCTTCAAGTGCAGCAACAATTGGCCTGGAAGAGATGCCCACTGCACAGTAATAGAAGGGGTCTTATAAGAGTAAGCTACTGCTTGTTGTGCTCTTCTCTGAAGTCCCAGGCACTCATATGGAAACATATTTTCTTCCAGGCAGGAGCCCTGGAGAAATATCTGCCTGTCCTTTGCCTCCCTCCCCCCCTTCTCAATTCCAGACTCTGGAGCCCTAGAAATTGCTCAGGACACCAGGAAAGCATGGGTATGATTGTAGTCAGTGGAATTTAGTTTATTTGAATTGACTTGAGCTGAATGAAATGGAATTACTAAACTAAATGGAAATAATTGAATTGAAATATAGCAAATTGGATTGAATCAAGATTAATTGAAATGAAATCAATGGAAAATATATTGAATTATGGTGTTGCGAGATGTTTGGGCATTGCTTCTCTGACCCTACTTGCTATAGAGTAAGAGACTAAAGCTTAGGTGAAGGAAACAGTGTGGGATAGAGGGTCACTGACTTTGACAGGAACCAGGAAGAGCCAGAGCCAGCCTTCAAAGCTAGCACTACCTACTGTGCTACACCAACCCAGTTGTGGTGTGTGTGTGTGTTGTGTGCGTGTGGTGGGTGTGTGTGTGTGGGTGGTGGTCATGTGGCTGAAATGGCTGAAAAATAAACAAGTTCAATAGAAGTCAGCCACAAAAAGAAGATGCTGAGAATAAATAACTACCTCTCGTGGTAATACCTTTTATACGTTTGTCCTATCTCCATGAGTTTGGCTTTCCCCCATGTGATGTCTACATGGCCTGTGACAAGAACATAAACCAGAGAAGCTGGACTTCTGAGTTTGGTGGGGAGGTGATGGAAGGCAAGTTCTTTGGGAGGATCCTCTAGGTGAATGCAAATATTTTAAACAACATACATAGAATAGCTTTAGCTGACTCCTCTTCTTCAATTCTAAGTGATAAATCATTGTGTCTAAGCAGCTTCAGTTAGTGTCATTGTTGGAAAGATTAATATGGTAAAGCCCCCCCCCCCCCTGCTATTAAGATCCTAATGGTAGAGATAACATGCCGCATTTCCACCATATTAGGGTGATCGATCCATCTAACTAACACCAGCATGAAGACTTGTGTGGAGGCTGCAAAGAAACGTGATTTGCACTATGGTGGATCTAGTGCCAGTGATATTTAAAAAAATAGTACAAATTGCTTTAACCACAAATTTAAACCTATAAGTCTCTATAATTATTATGCCTGAATCTTAGGGTAAATGTATTATTATATAACATATTGTATAATCAAGTTATATATAAACGAAAAGCAATAAAATATATGGGTTGAAGATCTCTTATCAAAAATCCTTGAGACACAAAATATTAGTCTTTGTCATATATCTGATTTTGGATATTTTTTAAAACTTTTGGAATAATTTGAAAGTACACAATGGCACACAACTGCTGAGGGTGAACTGCAGAGTTTATTTGTGTTTCATAAATGTCTAACACATAGGCTAAAGATAATTTAAACAATATTATAACGCATTTATGTTTTGACTATAACTTGTCTCATGAGGTCAGGTGCAGTGTTTTCCAACTGTGGCGTGATAAAACACTAAATAATAGGGAAATTATTTTCTGATTTTGGATCAGGGATGCTTGGCTTATATAAAGCTTCATGGTATCCTCACGCTAACAATGGGAGGGAAGGCAGGCACTCTTGAACTCAGTTCCCAGAGGAGAAACTGAGCTCAGAGATCTTTAACAGTCTTCCTTTGGTCACACAGCAAATACACAGCAGGAAAGTACCAAATCGTAATCCTTGGCTCATCAAATTCTTCTCTCTTTTGGATAGATCAAATGCTGGTGATTTTTACAACTGAAGTAGATTTTTCACATGGATCGTGTAGGCTGGGAGTGACAGACCGAAGACAGGACATGAAGGCTTCTCCAAACCCAGAAAAGGCTCCCGTCATTCCACTGACTAGAGCCACAGAAGGGGGCAACCTCTGGAGTGTGTAATCATCCTAATGAGCTGTGACACTTGTCAAGGTATGTGGTCAGGACGCTTGTTGCTATGATCTGGAGATAATTGGCCCTGCCATAGGAGCAGTAAACTGGCGCACAGGCTCTTAGCAAACCACAGGTCAGGCAGAATGACACATGGAGGGACCTTGCTAGCGATGCTGGCTCAGTATTCTTCCACTGTTTATTTTTACAATGCCCATCATATATATTACTTCCAGGCCTTAAAAGCAGAAGGGCCATTTAGGATTAGATGGAAGGTACTCTGGAGATGGATGATTATACCAGTAGCTCATCACTTCATGAAGATGAAAATGAACTGGATTCACAAAGGACAGCAGAGAAGAATTAGTAACCTAATTTAATCTCACACACCTCTAATCCCTAGGACAAAAGAAGCTAGGCTGAACACTAAGCTCATTGTAAAACCCATGGCAAAAGATATTACTCTGGCCCAATTCCAATTTCCTTTTGTTGTTTTGCTGTTTTTACCGCCCAGTTCCAGTAATGGGCCTGCTTGTTATGACCCTGTGATCGAGGTCTGCTCTGTATACCAGTTTCTGCCACTTGACTCTAATCATCCATTATTTCTTGAATATTTAATGAGCCCTGTTTACATGTCGTGCACTGTTCTGAGTCCCAGAGGTATAATGATGCAAAGGGCTGAATGTGAGTTCGCAGAGACTGCATGAATGTCATGAGTCGATAAATAGAAAAACAACAGAATATGCACTGAAATGTACAGCATAGCAGCAAGTGATAGAAAGACAATAGATCAAAGGAAAGGCTTCAGAGATGTCCATTTAGGGTGGGGAGGTCAGTTTGAAGAAAGAGAGATAGCTTTGTGGGCAGAGATCATACCACCCGGAAGAATGAATGCTATGCCTAACTTGGGGTGGGAAGAGAGAGGTTATTTCCAAGGACAGTGGTGTAGAGCACCGAAATAGAACCTGCGGGAACAATTGTAAGGCAGAGGTGTAACAAGGAGGAAAGAAGCAGAAGAAGATCCTGCAATGAAGTGGAAGGGGAGCTGGGCTAATCGACAGCATAACTTTGCAGGCCAGGGTAAGTGTGTTGCAGTCCTCAGCTCTTCCGGATTCCTCTGATGTTGGTGGCTTCCTGGTACGAAATCTACCCATGGCCTGAAACGGTTCCTCAGAGCTGTTGCCCAGCAACCCCCAAATTGGCTGCCTCCAACTGTGGACCTCTTTCTCCAAGCCTCACTGGCCAGCTCAGCAGCAGCGATGAATAAGGTTGAATGTCACATGGTAGGTTTACAAGGCTCTACATTGCAATTCTGGATTTTTTTTTTTCTTCCGCTTCCTAGAAGGAGCTGAATTTCCCTTTAGCTGAAATGTTGTCACTGCTGATGACCTTTCTGCCCCAGTTGGTCCACACTGCTACTGTTTGCAGCTGATAATCTCAGAAACACTCAGGGGGATGGCCTTGCCATAGTGGAAAAGTAAGACTTTATAACAGAGGATTGAATAACGAATGAGTTTCCTTCCTTGCTCTTGGTGGGTGAAATTCATTGCAGCCAACTTCCCAGGCTCTGCCTTGGTCAGGCTCTGTAGCCCTTTCTGCCCATCTGGTGTCCACCATGACTGTATGCCCTTTACTCCTTCACTGGACAAACATTTCCTGAGAGAGCCTCTTCCTGAGGTGTCAGTTTTCTGATGACTCCAGGAAGTTGCACAGTTCTCTGGTAGGTGTGTCTATTGCCAGGGATTGGATTGGAGGATTTTTGAAATTAATGACTAAATGCTTTGATGCAGAGCAGACTGCCTGGGTTCCAATTCTGATGCAGTGAATCAAATAGCTGTTTGACTGCCGTATTCCTTCTATTTCTAATTAAGACACCCCTTACTACTCAAGGTAGTGAGCAGTCCTATGCACTAGACCTTTTTCCCAGTTGATATCTTTCTATAAACTGGGCAAGATTACATTCTTGGTTCCTTGTGGATACTTAGGATTGTATGTCTAATTCTGGCCAATGAACTGTGAGCCAAAACCGTATTAAATGTGCTGAGTGTTTAACTGCCAATACAAGATGTTTCAGAAAACTTAGTCTCATGGGTATATTAACTTCTGGAACTTGAAGTTAGCTGCTACCTGATTATGATAAGAAGAGATTTATTTGTTCTCCCGCATCACATCATAAGTAAAAAGTTCAGCACTCAGTCTTAACAGGGCTTGTAATTCTGGATTTTTGTCATTCCAAATAACCTAGTCTACTCTGACTGCATACATTTTTGTAGAATTTATTATTATATATAAAATGATTGTTAGTTATTCCCTAAGACCGGTTATTCCTTTCTGCTCTACTAATAAGAGCCCTCATTGTTACCTAGTAAGTGTCTGCACAAAGGAAAGAGTACATTCTGCAGCCTTCTGGCAGGTGATGTAGCTATGAGACAAGCTCTGGCAGGTGAGATATAAACAGAAGTGAAGTTTGTTACTTCTGAGCTGTACTCTTATGGAGAAAGGTGCACCCTGTCCTTCCTGCTGGCGAGGAGCTGGAAATGATCATTACTTCCTTAACTAAGCAGAGAGAAGAAATGCCCTCAAGATGACAGAGCAAGGAGACCAGAGGAGCTAGTGTTCCAGACATGTCTGACTCCTCGTGTCTGCGCTTTTACAGGATCAAAAATAAACAGTTTATCAGTGTAAGATACCATTGTTTCACATGGCAATTATAGTACTTGAATCTACATCCTAAATGATCCTCTATATGAAGTCAGCATGCTGTACCCCCACTTCCTGAATGCACATACACACAAGTGTGTACTCATTCATGCTCTAATTGTATGTTCAGTGAAAACTGGCATTGTTTCTTATTGCTGTACCCACAGTTTAGTGCAATGCCTGTAACACAGAAAATTAGAGTGTAAATGATTATAGTAATCATTGAATAAATCATTGTTATGAACTATTGTCAAATCTTATTCTTTTTTATAACACAAACAAGGCTTTCTACTGTCCATCATAAAGATTTGATCATGTGACAGTACCTAAGGCTTCTGGTGTTTTCTGTTGCTTGAAGACACAGTTACTTTATTTTTTTGTGTGGGGGGGGGAGAGGTTTCCCTGTAGTCTCAGCTGGCCGGAACATGTTATATAGACCAGACTGACCTTGAACTCCACAGAGATCCATCTGCCTCTGCCTCTCTGGAAAAGGCATGCACCACCACACCGAGAACATTGTTTACTTTAATATTTTACTTCTTACTTATTTAATCCTTTTATGAACAAATACTGTGTTTATGAATCTTAAAACTTACATGCCATAATTCTCACACATAAAATTCTAGAATTCATTATTCTTGCTTCCATTGAATGTGTTCAGTGTTACGAGAATTTTTTTGTCTGAACATGGAGTTATTTTTCCATAAACCTTAGTGTGGAGAGATCACTGCCCTGGGTTAGATTCCTTACTCTGAGATGTTACACTTATTCAGCAGCAGTGCCTCCAATTTTACACTCTAGTGTCTGTCCATGTTTGGAACTCCAGAAGACTGTGTGACCAGAGCAGCTTCCTTGGAGGTGAGTTATGGAGCACCATAGCTTTCCACGTGAGGACGCTGAGGGCCGGAGGATGAAGACATTGCACTACATTGGTGTACTTGGCCCACTTAGACACACTGGAGAGGAACTTCCAGCACTCCCTATGAAAACGATCCTCAAGAAGCAGGGGGCTAGTCTGGGAAAATAGATTCCCATGCCTTTGGCATTAGAGCACTTCGGTGTAGACTGGACACCAGATAAGGGGAATGTGAGTGAAGAGTCTCAGGGGTCCCGTGGGTCTCAGCAAGATCTGCTGCCAGGTCTGAAAGCAAACACAATCTAATCCAACTGGTACAAATACAATAAGAGCAAACACAATAAAATCAGGTAAGTGGTCTGAAACTCCTTTCTTTTCCAATTTTTCTAACTTCACATCCAGTAGAAGTGAAAGGAAAACTAGTGAAATAATACCCGACTGAAAGCAGAACAAATGCCCAATAAATGTCCTGGAAATCAGCTTACCCGACCCCATTTAGTGCTGTGCCACTCGCAGGCCGTAATTCCCACAGATAAGGTTTGAAGTTTCTGCAACTGGTCCAGTGTTTCCAAGACTGGTCAACAAGATTTATTTTAAACCAGTATTGATCAAATGGTCATAATGCCAGCTACCATGTTACCAGCTCTGAGATACCCCGTGTGAATAAAGCAAACTTGTTAAAATTTTCAGCACTATTTTCCCACAATATTTCCTTAAAGCGTCCATTAAGTTGGTACTACACACAGGCCTTAGAGAACAGGTGATCATTTTACTTATTTATAATTATTTCTTATTTTTGAGAACTTCATGCATATTACGAACTTACTTATTCTCCATTTTCCCATTCAATTCCTCTCCTATTTCTAACATGCCCCTTTCCAACTTCAAGTCTATTTTGCTGATTTTTGTGAATTACATATAAATATATGATCATGTTTACATCCCCCATGATCTGCACCCCCCTTATAACTCTCGCCAAATTTCGTTATATATATATAGGTTTATGTATTTTTACATAAATATTTATGAGAGAAGATAGAGAGAGGAGAGAGAGGAGAAGAGAGAGAGAGAAGATGATGTAGGATTGTATCCCTACATGTCTTTTGTTCATTATGGGTTCTTCCTCTGGAACCTGGTCAACTTACTGAGTCTCATCCTAAAATTAAACAGAATATCTCCTTCCCAGTTGTCATTGGCTGGCAGTACTTCCACAGATGGAGTTGGGATTTCTTACCATGTCTACATTGGTATTTTCTCTTGCTTGAGCTTATGTGAGCCTTATGCATGCTGTCACATTGCTGTGAGTTCATAGGAAGTAAACTGAGCTGTTGTCCAACACTGTTTCCTTGTAGTCATCCACCTCTCTGGATCTTATAATCTTTGTGCCGCCTACGATCCCTGAGGCTTGGGAGGCAGAAGTTGATAGAGGTGTCCTGTTCAGTGGGATAGATCTGCAGTCTCTCAGTCTCTGCATGATTCCAGTTGTGTGGGTTTCTGTGTTAATAATCCCATCTGCCATGTGAGGGATCTTCTATGGTGAAAGCTGAGCGGTGCATTCAATCTATAGTATGTCAATAAGCCATTAGAAATCGCCTTAGTTAGCAGCTTAAGATTTATTTATTTATTTATTTATTTTTATTTATTTATTTTGGGACTTTTTTTTTTTTTTGAGACAAGTGGCTCCCTATAGCTCCAGCTGGCCTTAGACTCAAAAAAGATTCGCTTGCTCTGCCTCTGATACCTTTGAGGTTTACAGGTGTGTGGCACCACGCCTAGCAAGCAGTTTAGTTTTATTAGGCTTTCTCCCATGGCTGAAACGTAATATACTGGTCTGTGATGCCGTGGATGGGCTTAATCCAATGAAGCAGACCTAAATCCAATTAGAAACCATGCTAGCTTACTCTAAAGACCCCTCTATACTGGTGCAGTGGCACTGCATCTCTCTAGCCAGCCAGTTGTTGCTGCACGTTGCAGGTTCATAGCAGGGTAAGGTTCATGCTAAAATTTCTCTTCAGGTAGCTACATAGCACCTTCCAGAACTGTGAAAGCTAAGCAGGAGAGGAGGTTTTCTGTCTTCACCAGTCCATTCATGCTTGTTTGTTTGTTCTACAGTTCATGTGTATAGTATCTTCAGCAATAGGATCTTTTTTGTTGNGGTTTCTAATTGGATTTAGTCTGCTTCATTGGAATAAGCCCATCCTGGCACAGATAGACCAGGACCTTTACGTCTTCAGCCATGGGAGAAAGCCTAATAAAACTAAACTGCTTGCTAGGCGTGGTGGCACACACCGTAATCATCCAGGTTCAGAGGCGAGGGCAGCGAATTTTTTGTAGTTCAAGGCCACTGGAGCTATAGGGAGACCACTGTCTCAAAAAAAAAAAATATCCCAAATAAATAAATAAATAAAGTATATATAAATAATAAATCTTAAGCTGCTAACTAAGGCGATTTCTAATGGTTTATTGACATACCTAGATTGAATGCCCGCTCGCTTTCACCATAGAAGATCCCTCACATGGCAGATGGAGATTAACACAGAAACCACACAAACTGGAATCATGCAGAGACTGAGAGACGGCAGAAATCCCCTACCCTGAACAGGACACCCTATCAACTTCTGCCCCCCAAGGCTCAGGGATCGTAGGCGGCACAAAGATTATAAGATCCAGAGAGGGGATGACTACAAGGAAACAGTGTTGTACAACAGCTCATTACTCCCTATGAACTCACAGCATGTGACAGCATGCATAAGGCTCACATAAGCTCAAGCAAGAGAAAATACCAATGTAGACATGGTAAGAAATCCCAACTCCATCTGTGGAAGTACTGCCAGCCAATGACAACTGGGAAGGAGATATTCTGTTTAATTTTAGGATGAGACTCGTAAGTTGACCAGGTTCCAGAGAAGAACCCATATGTACAAAAAGACATGTAGGCATACAATCCTACATCATCTTCTCTCCTCTCTCTCTCTCTCTCTCTCTCTCTCTCACTCTAATATTTATGTAAAATACAAACCGATATATAATAATCGATAACTTTGGCGGCAGAGTATATAGGGGGGTGCAGACTGAGGGGGATTGTACACAGATTCATATATTATATGTATTTCACAAAAATCAGCAAAGACTTGAGTTGGAAGGGCCATGTTAGAAATAGGAGAGGAATTGAATGGGAAAATGAAGACTAAGTAAGTTCGTATTGACTGAAGTTCTCAAAAATAAAATAATTATAATAAGTAAAATGACACCACCTGTTCTCTTAAGGCCTGTGTGTAGTCCACCACTTAATGGCCATCTTTAGAAATATTGTAGAAAAGTGCTGAAAATTTTACACAGATTTTTGCTTTATTCACACGGGGTATCTCAGAGCTGGTAACATGGTGCTGCCATTATGACCTATTGCATCTCTGGTTTAATAAATCTTGTTGACACGTCTTGGAACACTGGACCAGTTGCAGACACTCAAACCTTATCTGTGGGAATTACGGCCTGCGAGTGGCACGCACTAAATGGGTCGGGATAGGCTGATTTCCAGGACATTTATTGGGCATTTGTTTCGGCTTTCAGTCGGGTATTATTTCACTAGTTTTCCTTTCACTTCTACTGGATGTGAAGTTAGAAAAATTGGAAAAGAAAGGAGTTTCAGACCACTTACCTGATTTTATTGTGTTTGCTCTTATTGTATTTGTACCAGTTGGATTAGATTGTGTTTGCTTTCAGACCTGGCAGCAGATCTTGCTGAGACCCACGGGACCCCTGAGACTCTTCACTCACATTCCCCTTATCTGGTGTCCAGTCTACACCGAAGTGCTCTAATGCCAAAGGCATGGGAATCTATTTTCCCAGACTAGCCCCCTGCTTCTTGAGGATCGTTTTCATAGGGAGTGCTGGAAGTTCCTCTCCAGTGTGTCTAAGTGGGCCAAGTACACCAATGTAGTGCAATGTCTTCATCCTCCGGCCCTCAGCGTCCTCACGTGGAAAGCTATGGTGCTCCATAACTCACCTCCAAGGAAGCTGCTCTGGTCACACAGTCTTCTGGAGTTCCAAACATGGACAGACACTAGAGTGTAAAATTGGAGGCACTGCTGCTGAATAAGTGTAACATCTCAGAGTAAGGAATCTAACCCAGGGCAGTGATCTCTCCACACTAAGGTTTATGGAAAAATAACCCATGTTCAGACAAAAAAATTCTCGAACATGAACACATTCAATGGAAGCAAGAATAATGAATTCTAGAATTTTATGTGTGAGAATTATGGCATGTAAGTTTTAAGATTCATAAACACAGTATTTGTTCATAAAAGGATTAAATAAGTAAGAAGTAAATATTAAAGTAATGATCTCTCGGGTGTGGTGGTGCATGCCTTTATACCCAGAGCAGGGCAGAGGCAGATGGATCTCTGTGAGTTCAAGGTCGACTGGTCTATATAACATGTTCCCGGCCAGCTGAGCCTACAGGGAAACCCCTCCCCGCCCCCCCACAAAAAAAAAGTAACTGTGTCTTAAGCAACAGAAAACACCAGAAGCCTTAGGTACTAGTCACATGACAAATCTTTATGATGGACAGTAGAAAGCCTTGTTTGTGTTAAAAGAATAAGTTTGACTAGTTCTAACATTGATTTATTCAATGATTACTATAATCATTTACACTCTAATTTTCTGTGTTACAGGCATTGCACTAAACTGTGGGTACAGCAATAAGAAACAATGCCAGTTTTCACTGAACATACAATTAGAGCATGAATGAGTACACACTTGTGTGTATGTGCATTCAGGAAGTGGGGGTACAGCATGCTGACTTCATATAGAGGATCATTTAGGATGTAGATTCAAGTACTATAATTGCCATGTGAAACAATGGTATCTTACACTGATAAACTGTTTATTTTTGATCCTGTAAAAGCGCAGACACGAGGAGTCAGACATGTCTGGAACACTAGCTCCTCTGGTCTCCTTGCTCTGTCATCTTGAGGGCATTTCTTCTCTCTGCTTAGTTAAGGAAGTAATGATCATTTCCAGCTCCTCGCCAGCAGGAAGGACAGGGTGCACCTTTCTCCATAAGAGTACAGCTCAGAAGTAACAAACTTCACTTCTGTTTATATCTCACCTGCCAGAGCTTGTCTCATAGCTACATCACCTGCCAGAAGGCTGCAGAATGTACTCTTTCCTTTGTGCAGACACTTACTAGGTAACAATGAGGGCTCTTATTAGTAGAGCAGAAAGGAATAACCGGTCTTAGGGAATAACTAACAATCATTTTATATATAATAATAAATTCTACAAAAATGTATCAGTCAGAGTAAGACTAGGTTATTTGGAATGACAAAAATCCCAGAATTACAAGCCCTTAAACGAGGTGCTACTTTTTACTTATGATGTGAGCTGGAGAACAAATAAATCTCTTCTTATCATAATCAGGTAGCAGCTAACTTCAAGTTCCAGAAGTTAATATACCCATGAGACTAAGTTTTCTGAAACATCTTGTATTGGCAGTTAAACACTCAGCACATTTAATATCGGTTTTGGCTCACAGTCATTGGCCAGAATTAGACATACAATCCTAAGTATCCACAAGGAACCAAGAATGTAATCTTGCCCAGTTTTATAGAAAGATATCAACTGGGAAAAAGGTCTAGTGCATAGGACTGCTCACTACCTTGAGTAGTAAGGGGTGTCTTAATTAGAAATAGAAGGAATACGGCAGTCAAACAGCTATTTGATTCACTGCATCAGAATTGGAACCCAGGCAGTCTGCTCTGCATCAAAGCATTTAGTCATTAATTTCAAAAATCCTCCAATCAATCCCTGGCAATAGACACACCTACCAGAGAACTGTGCAACTTCCTGGAGTCATCAGAAAACTGACACCTCAGGAAGAGGCTCTCTCAGGAAATGTTTGTCCAGTGAAGGAGTAAAGGGCATACAGTCATGGTGGACACCAGATGGGCAGAAAGGGCTACAGAGCCTGACCAAGGCAGAGCCTGGGAAGTTGGCTGCAATGAATTTCACCCACCAAGAGCAAGGAAGGAAACTCATTCGTTATTCAATCCTCTGTTATAAAGTCTTACTTTTCCACTATGGCAAGGCCATCCCCCTGAGTGTTTCTGAGATTATCACTGCAAACAGTAGCAGTGTGGACCAACTGGGGCAGAAAGGTCATCAGCAGTGACAACATTTCAGCTAAAGGGAAATTCAGCTCCTTCTAGGAAGCGGAAGAAAAAAAAAATCCAGAATTGCAATGTAGAGCCTTGTAAACCTACCATGTGACATTCAACCTTATTCATCGCTGCTGCTGAGCTGGCCAGTGAGGCTTGGAGAAAGAGGTCCACAGTTGGAGGCAGCCAATTTGGGGGTTGCTGGGCAACAGCTCTGAGGAACCGTTTCAGGCCATGGGTAGATTTCGTACCAGGAAGCCACCAACATCAGAGGAATCCGGAAGAGCTGAGGACTGCAACACACTTACCCTGGCCTGCAAAGTTATGCTGTCGATTAGCCCAGCTCCCCTTCCACTTCATTGCAGGATCTTCTTCTGCTTCTTTCCTCCTTGTTACACCTCTGCCTTACAATTGTTCCCGCAGGTTCTATTTCGGTGCTCTACACCACTGTCCTTGGAAATAACCTCTCTCTTCCCACCCCAAGTTAGGCATAGCATTCATTCTTCCGTGGTCGGTACTGATCTCTGCCACAAAGCTATCTCTCTTTCTTCAAACTGCACTCCCCACCCTAAATGGACATCTCTGAAGCCTTTCCTTTGATCTATTGTCTTTCTATCACTTGCTGCTATGCTGTACATTTCAGTGCATATTCTGTTGTTTTTCTATTTATCGACTCATGACATTCATGCAGTCTCTGCGAACTCACATTCAGCCCTTTGCATCATTATACCTCTGGGACTCAGAACAGTGCACGACATGTAAACAGGGCTCATTAAATATTCAAGAAATAATGGATGATTAGAGTCAAGTGGCAGAAACTGGTATACAGAGCAGACCTCGATCACAGGGGCATAACAAGCAGGCCCATTATTTTTTTTTGTTTTTTTTTTTTTTTTGGTATTTTTGAGACAGGGTCTCCCTGTAGCCCCAGCTGTCCTGGAACTCACTCTGTAGACCAGGCTGGCCTTGACTCACAAAGATCCACCAGCCTCTGCCTTCCAAGTGCTAGGATTAGCAATAGGATCTTATTATAATGTTCTGGCGAATAACCAAAAGCAGAGACAATGACCAGTGCTATTTGAACGTTTATGGGATACCTGATCAACAGCTTTGATGGCTTTTACTTTGCAGTCTTATGGTGTCTAGTAGTGGCATTGTCCCCCTGTTATAAGATAACTCATTTTTATGTTTTAATAATGTGCACGTATATAGTTTAAGAAGCTTCTATAGTAGTAGATTTCCATATGCCGTTTTCTAAAGGCCCAGATATGCTCCCTCCTCTGCCATGCCCTCTCAGTCTTTATTTGCTTTAACCCTTCCTACTCTACTATTTTTCCCCGTCCCCTTTATACCTCTCCTCCCAAGGAGCTTCCTGCCACTGTTAACATGTATTAGTTTCTTAATTCCTTGGAATTTAAAATTGAAATATACATATCTAAGGTGTCAAAGCTAATATTCAGCTATGAGATGAAACTCCAGATGTTTGTCTTCCTGGTGTGGGTTTCTTTACTCAAGATGATTGTTTCCAGTTCCATTCATTTACCTGTGAATTAACTTCATTTTTTAAATTTGGTCATTTATTATTTTATATATGACTTGTTTGCCTGCCTGTATATAAGTGCACCATGTGTGTGCAATGCCTATGCAGACCATGAAAGGACAGCACATCCCTTTGAACTCTTGAACTGGAGCTACAGACAGTTGGTGGCCATGATGTGTGTTCAGGAAACTGAACACAGGTCCTCCTCAAGAGCTGCCAGTGCTCTTAATTTCTGAACATTCTTTCCAATCCCATTTTTTTTGTTTTTGTTTTTTATTTATTATAAAACAATGCACACAGCTGGAAAGCATTTTATTTTCTACTTAATTCAACATTGTTCAGGACTACACAATTTTAAATAAGTTCTCTTTTCTATTTAAAAGTCCATTTTTTTGGGGGGGGTGTCAGGTGTGGTGCCGCACACCATTAATCCCAGCACTCAGGAGGCAGAGGCAGGTGGATCTCTGTGAGTTCAAGGCCAGCCTGGTCTACAAATCGAGTTCTAGGCAAGCTGGGGCTACAGAGGGTCCCTGTCTCAAGAACACCAAAAAAAAAAAAAGTACCTTTTTTTTTCTTTAAATTTTCATTGAGCTTTTGTCCGTTTACTACAACATTTCTTAATCAAATTTAGAACCCTTCTCTTAGGCATGTCTCCCTCCCCCCTCCCCCGACAAAACCTCATGCATTTGCCCATACATGTTAGGTCCTATCCAATCAAGCATTTGTACCCAGGTGTCCTTTGGTGCAAGTTCATCCAATGTAGTCAGCCTATCTAGAGATTGTAAGGTCTACTCTCCCTCATCTAGAAGTAATCAGTCTCCAACAGTTCCCTGGCTAGGGCTGACCCAAGCCCATTTCCCTTGCTCTACTCTTGTCCTTGTCTGACTGAGTTGACCTGGGCTTTGTGCTTGACACTATCATTGCTGAAAATTCACATGCGCAAGCTTCCAGTGGCCAGAAAGCCTCTGCTTTCCCATGTTCAACCCTGGTTCTTACTGTTTTTCTGCCCCTTCTTCCACAGTGCTATCTGAACCACGGATGGCTGATTCCTATGCAGTCTCTTATTCTCTAAAGCTTGTCCAGTTGTGTCTTTTTGTGTGGGTCACACTCTGCTATATAAGGAAGTGGTGAGAGTTGAGAGATCTACTAGCTTTCTCTCTACCCCCCTATGTTACACTATGTTCTGTGAGCCTTAGGGGAAGAGGTTCCACTGTAGATAAGTCAATTAGGACTGGGAATTTCTCATTTCTATATTCTCTGTGTCTGACCAGTTGTGAACTCTGCAGTAGCCTACATTGGTTGCAAAAAAAAAAAAAAAAAAAAAAAAAAAACACTTCTTTTATTAGTGATATATGATATACTTGTCTATAAATATAAGGATCCATATTTAACATATGGTAAATAAATTAATTTGTCTAGAGACATGACAGAGCTGGGCTTTGCTCTAGGATCTACTACCTCTTCAGTCATGTGTATTTGGCTGTGTTTACAATGCCACCCAAGAGTTCATTCCCATTGAGAGGGCTTTAAGTCCAGTTAAATAGCTGTTGATTACCTTCCCCCACAAGAGAAGAGTGGCACTGCTGCCCCAATAGAGGTAGTTTGCTGTGCCCGTCATTGTAGCTTTGGGGCTGGGTTGGAACCCCGACTTTCTCCCTTACCAGCTTGCATAGTATTCTGTACAACCATGAGCACAGGCAGAAGGCCTCCAGCTTAGTTTCTGCTCCAGTGTTCCATGTCCTGTGTTCAGCAGTACGGTCTTACCTTCAAGTTCTGGGTGACAACCAGGAGCTCTAGCAATAGCTTGTGTTATTTTGGGGATTCTTCTGGACTACTCTGACCAGCCACTGGAAGGGAGGTCTCTCCTGTCTGGCACTGGGCTCCTTCTCATACAGCCCCCAGGTCTACACGTGCCCCGATGTTCAGACACCATGTGTGCATTTCTCAAGGGTTCTGGTGCCAACACTAGCCCCCCAAGCTTTGTTCATTTCTCCTCTCTCTTCCCCATCCAACCTCCCTCCTCCCTCCCCAGTCCAAGGGCTCCCGTTATCCCCATCCTTTCCCCTATGTCACCTCTTCTGTTATCCCCATCCTTTCCCTATGTCACCCACCTCCCACCATTGTTCCTCTCCTGAGTTCCCTCCTCCTCCACCACTGTGAACCCCAGGATGCCTGTCCCTCCTCCCTTCCCAGCCAAACACCTCTGCTTTACCTTTCCGTTTTCATGGCTCCTGCTATTACATCAGCATATATACTCACATGTAAGGAATTGGTGTTATGATCCATAAATGAGAGAGAACATATGTCATGTCACTTGCTGTTTTGCATTTCTGTTACTTCACTTAGTGTAACAGTCTCTAGTCCCATCCATTTACCGGCAAATTTCATCTTTTCTTACAGCCGAGTAGAACTCCATTGTGTAAATGCACCACATTTTCATTATCCATTCATCGCTTGAGAGATATTTAGGTTGTTTCCATTTCTTAGCCATTGTGAAAAGAGCAGCAACAAGCATGGATATACAAGTATCTCTCTACAGTAGAATGAGTCCTTTGGTTATATGCCAAGGACTGGTATAATGGGACCATATGGTAGATTCATTTTTAGTTTTTTGAGAGTTTGCCACTGTGTTTATTGATTATTCAAGAATTTATACAATGTATATTGACAAGCAATAAAATCCAGTTAGTGATGCCCATACAGATGTAAATACACTTAGTTTAAAACGAATTTGAAAATAATATATGATTTTTTAATATATGATTTAGGAAGATTAGAATAAAATTATAATTTTCCTTCTAACAAATCAATTTTTTGACAAATTCTGTATAAGACAAATTTAATTATTAATTTTCAAATCAGTATGAAATAATCAGGATGAAGAATTTTATACAATTAATTTGTTCCATAAAATTTTAATATAATTTAAGAAAAAAATAGATATTTCCCTTCACACATTCCTGCCTCTTTTACTGTTGGATGTTGATGGCCTAAGTAACTATGGAAACCACTCATCAAAAACTGAAAATCCTCATTAGTTATCATTTCCAAATGATTGTGTTGAATGTTGAATTTTACATACAGTCCTAAATTTGTATGATCCATCAACCCATCCCTTGCTCACCTCTACCATGTTTGTTCTTCTCCACTGTAAGTTCCTTCATTGAGTCTCAGCTAGTAATTTTACTCTTCCTATAACTTAGAAAACTGTTCAGCAGAAAGCTTATATTTACTGTTTAAAGAATCAAAACCAAAACATTAGTGAATATTGCAGGGAAAAAATGTTCCACAGCCATAAATGCATCAGTGTACTATTTAGAAGCAACAATTTAACCAAAGCTCCAGATTTATGCATCAAAAGTGTAGAGACTCAGAGAAGTAGAAATCGCTGAGTCAGGAGCCCAAGTGTTCATTCCTGAGTCCACCACAGAGCCACATTAACAGCTCCACTGCCAATGGATCCTGCTGCTAAAATATGTGACCAAGACAGTGTGCTGTGAAATGAATGGATTTACCAGCCAGGGGACCAGCCCTGTGCCCTTGCTCGTTAGGAACAATTTACATGCAGAACATCAGTGTGACAGGCTCAGCGAGGGATTTGTTTAGCTCATTTGGAATAATGGAGACAAGAGATTAATCACCTGAACTTACGTGCCTTGCTTCTTCAGCAGATTCTGTGCGCCCACCCTCCTGTGTCTGATCAGATGGCCTCACAGTACTCTTGACTATATCCTGAGCTTTGTGATCTGGCCTGAAGCGCGCATCTACACACTGAAAGGACCAACAATCTCATGGGTTGTAGGAGCAGCTTTCTCAATTCCCCATAGACGTCTTGATTCGTCACACTGACTTTTGAATCACAGTATGCCTGGAGGTCAGATATTGTCTGCTCTCACTTTGAACTTCTTTCCTTCGGTACAGTTGGAACCGTCCTTCCTCTTGCCATTGGCTGAGCTTCTTGACTCTTCCCTAGGCCCACATCTCCTTCCAACACCTCTATTGTCATCCAACTCTGTGGTCTATTATCAACATCTTCCTCTCCTTCTCTCCTTTTGGTACCTCTTCACAATGAACAAGTATGCTCTACTGATGTCCTTTTGGATATAATTGCTAATAGCAAGGTTAAATCATTTGCTGAAGGCTGTACAACACCTATAATGTCAACATCACTTACTTCACATCAGATTTCCTTCTATAGTTTGGTAGATTTCTCTATACTTCTTTGCATCCAAACTACTAAAATCATAGAGCATGTAGTGTCTAGTCTTCAGCATGGTAATTTATCTCCAACTGTATCCAGTTAGGTTGCATCTTCCTACCTCACGGTCTTTACACCTGATCTCTTTGCCCATCTCTTATGTGTGCTGCCTAAGAGACATTTTCTCTTTCTTGACTCATTAGGTCAAGTCAGGCATCCCCTTAACATCCATGCACACATGCACACCATTAAAAGTGCTACAACTTATAATTTATTCATCAGTATTTGGGTTACAAGGTTATTATTAGGATCAAAGACTTTGTATCCGCTTCTTTGACTAGAATGTGTCATCAATGGAGCTGGGACCAAGTCTGGGGTATCTTGCCATTTTCCAGTGATGCTATAGTTAGGATGTAATACATATACAGTAAATACACATGGAATAAAAGAAATTAATTCCACAGAGCCTCCTTCAAAGATGAAGTGGTTGATTTCTCTACAACATCTAAGTCACCCCTTGTCTCTAGAGTATCTCACTCTAAGGTACCGCATCTCCATAGATGCCTGGATCTTATCTGAGAAATGAGAAGAGCCTGCCTCGCCTTTTGCATAAGAAAGTGCTTGAAGACAAAGAGTGCTCAGAACTTTGTGGAGCTCTGTAAATGTGTAGCGAACTCTTCTGAATGACTTTTTGCTTCTAATTGGCTCTATAAGGATGAGAGAAGGCGGTTTTTGTCATGTGAACATAGGAGTGTGGCTTCTGGGCTGACAACGTGGCCTAGGGAAAATCTCTTTTTCCCTTTCTAATCTCAGACTCTACAGGGACAAAAAAAAAAAAAAAAAACCCAGACATACCTCTACAGAATATCTGTGCTCCCACGCCATTGAATGATCAAGGCATCCTGCAAAGGTATAACTGGCACAATCAAATGCCTTGACAGGTAATTTTTGTTTTCATTGAGGATCACTTACAAGACAGCAAATCTCATCCCAGAAGGAAGCCACTTCTTGATGGCAACACAGGCTCTGTGAAGTCATGTGGCCCATTCTCAGGAATAAGGCCTAGACTTGGTTGCAGAACTCAGAATTTCAACGCTTTGATTTTTCGTTGTCGGATAGGGCCTGAGGATCATATCTTTATGCATTCACAACTTCAGTTTCCCAATCTGAAACTAAAAAGCAAAAAAAAAAAACCCAGACTTTCCTGAAAAGAGGAGCAGAAGAGCTGAGTATCAGGAGAACCAGTCACGGATTCCAGAATGTTCCATAGGCAAAGCCTCTCCATAACAATTTCAAGAAAGCAGATATAGGACCATGTTTTAGAGAGAAGGAGAGGGCAAGGATGAGAGGTGGGGGGTGCAAAAGAGAGAGAAAGGAAGAAAGAAGAGAAGAAGAACCTTGTTCTCCTTCAGAAGCCCAATATAGAGCTCTGGAAACAAAAAGTGACACAAGAAACTGCACATTAAAGCAACAAATGGTTCCTAGCGCTTAGCCTGCATTGCAGAGTGCGATTTTTATCCAGTGATGGCAAAATTGGGCCTAGAGTAACCTGGTACCTTGGGCTGTTGTCTCACAGATGATTTATTAGCTGAGCCTGCTCTGAGCCCAGAAGTTTGCACATGGCTCAGGGTCTCGCTCTACAGAAGGTAATCTTGACTCTTCTGAGAACACCTGTCTAGATGGGGAAAATGAAAACTTTGTTTGTCCTCCGACACTTCTTGAATTTCCGTTTTTGGCTATGTCCTAGGATTGTTCTAGTGTCCACCACACGGGCTGGTTAGACAGACAGAAGCTCTCAGGAAGACATGTGTCACACCTCTAGTATTTTTTCTGTGTGAAGGAGGACCTCAAATACAGATAGTTTTAAATTCCCAATTGCATAACCTACCATCCTTATACACTTGGGAAGATAGTTTACTATTTTCTTTGGGCCTATATTTCCCATCTTAAGAAAGTGATATCTTAATAACTCTATCATAGAATTGTGTGAAAATCAAAAGAGAAATGGAGAAAACATTTAGCTCCGTGTATGATACACCATAGGGCTCATCGTATGCCGTGTGAGGTTACTTCCTCTCCTCTTCAGAAAGGCTACAAGAGAAGTGGGCTGTGCACTCTGAACAGTGGTGTTTTGTGTCAGCTATTCCTCAGTTTTTGCTGCTGTGCCAATCATGAATTGCTGTATAAATATAAACAGGCAAGACCTCAGAGACCATTCGGGGGCTTAATTGGATACAAGCTATGAATCTCAGGTGGTCCCAGTGTAAGTGTCTCACTGTTGCAAATACAGTGGCATTCACTCAGTATGATTCTTTTCTCTCTAGACAAACATTATCCAGAAGTATTTTTCTGATGGAACTCTTAGAGGCACAAGAAATCAAGTAGAAAAATGGGATGACTCTTAATAAAAGGCTGCGGGCTGGTGCCCAGATGTCTTTACCCTTAGTCCATTGTTCTTGTCAAAGGAGAAAGCAAACAGTTGATGTCATTAATAAAGTCTGTCATGGTGACTATGTTTCTAGACACTCCTTCCATATATGGAAATAGGATTTGTCATACGAAGTTAAAGGGAAACTCCACTTCTCTCTTCCTAACCAGTAGGAGGAAGAATATTTCCTTCTGCTTCCTGTAGCTGAAGTATGGAAAATAAATTAGTCAGACTATATTAGCTACTTCTGCTGTGACAAAAATACCAGACATAAAGCAAGTTTAAGAGAGGAAGAATTTACTTTATCTTACAGTTTTATGGGATACAGTGCATCATTACCAGGAAGAGATGGTAGCAAGGGTATAATGTTGTTGGTCACATCCCAGTCAGAAAGTTGATAGGGACAGAAAGTGGGGGGAGTTAATAAACTTCAAGGTGCATCCTGGTGACCTGCATCTCCCACAACTTTCCACTTTGGGTCTAAATAGCCCAACCCATGAACTTATGTAGAGCATTTCAAATTCAAATCACAACACAGACTCATCATGTATTCATTCGACCCTAGTATATTGAATTCAGTTTTAATAATAGTATTTCTGGAAATCACTTTAAACCTGTCTTTTTGTCAAGCAATGTGTACACATAGAACAAAATTCAAAGAATTTAAATGGCCATGTGGAGCAAGATGATATGTCTTCTTTGCTCCTTTCCCCAGTCACCTCATTCTACATTCGGGTAATAGTGAAGTTTGAAAGCTGTCTGTCTCCCTTATTGTTTATTCCCTCAACATCTGCACTAAGGTTTGTCTTCTCCCCAAGTATAGCATTCCTGGTGAAGGTACTGAAGATGATGCTGTTGGCGGAGCCAGGATTAACACTTACCACTAACTTGCTATATACTGGGACAGGTTAATGGAAGAGCTGCAGTGAAATAAGACAAAAAAAAAATGGGTGAGAGTCAAGCTTCATGTTGTAAAGTTCACTGAATTCACCTAGCTAACAGAATTAAATTCACACTCTGGTGCTTGGTAAGTCTACAGTCGGATTCCAATTCATCTTTTGTTAGGAATCTTTTTTATTTCTCCCTTGGTAAACTCTAAACAGTAATGGTGATGGAGCGGATGTCATTTCACCAAATATTCCTCGCTTTCCCTTTTCTCTTTGGAGTACAACATGATTTCCTGCTCCATGTTGGGATGAGCTGTGTGCTTTGTTGTGAGTGGAAGGTAAGTTTTTGTTTTGTTTCATTTTGTTTTGTTTTATTGGTGTTTTTGAGACAAGGTCTCCCTGTAGCCCGACCTCACCTGGAAATTGCTCTGTAGACCAGGCTGGCCTTGAACTCATAGAGATCTGCCTGCCTCTGCCTCGCAGGTGCTGGGATTAAAGGCATGTGCCACCACACCCAGCGAGGGTGAGATTTTAAATAAGATTGTACAGTTTTGTTTGTTTGACCATGAGTGAACCTACTTGAGAAAAACAGATCCTGAGTAGCTACTAATCCAGGAAAAACCCTTTGCATTTGATATGTAAAAAGAAACACAAGTATGGGGCCACATCTGTAATCTCAGCACTGGGGAGGCAGAATTTTTGTCTAGCCTGGTCTATGTAGAGAATACTAGGCCAGCCAGTGGCTATATCAGAAAGCACTGTCTTGCAAACAAGCAACAGAAACAAAAACAATTTGGGAACACAAACCTGTCTCTACCAATGCGCGCACACACGCACACACACACACACATACATACACACAATATGCACAGAAATTTGGTGGGGGGCCATAAAGAGGGTGCAGATATGGGAGGGGATCTAAAGTTGATTAAAGCATACTATATGAAACCTACAAATATAAATAAAAAACAAAAAAACCTTAAACAACAAAACACAAATACTTGTAGTGTGAAAATGATCATCTTACCAAAAGCAATTTACAGATTCAATCTTGAGAAAAAAAAACAACAAAACAATGCTGAGAGATTATGTGCTGGATAGCTTTAGTGTCACCTTGACACAGCTGAGTTGAGGCAGACTCACTTAGGTAATTCCCTCTATCCCTCTATTGGACTAGCCTGTGGCCATGTCTGTGGGTTTTTTTCCTTGATTGTTAAGAAATGTGAGAGGGCCCAGCCCACTGTGGGCAGTGCCACCCCTGGGTAGATCATTCTCCATTGTAAAAGAAAGCAGGCTGAGCATGGGCCTGGGGAGCAAGCCAGTAAGCAGCATTCCTCCATGGCCTGTGCTTCAGCTCCTGCTTCCAAGTTCCTTCCATGAGTCCCTACTTTGGGCTCCCAAAGTGATGAACTGTGACCTGGGAGATGCATGACTAATAAACCCTTTCCTCCCCAACTTGGTATTGGTCAGAGTGTTTGGTCACAGCACTTAAAAACAAGCTAGAACAGATTACCATAGCAGATTTCAAGCTATATTACATAAGTGTAGTAATAAAAATGGCATGGTATTGTCCTAAAAAAAAATGTAGATCAATGGAACAAAGTAGAAGATCCAAATATGAGTGGAGGCAATTATAGCCACGTAATATTTGACAGAGATGTCAAGAATCTACACTGGAGGTGAGAGCATTTTGACCAATGGTCCTGGCAAAACTGAGTCTCCAGATGTAGAAGAATGAAATTAGACCTGTATCTATCACTCTGCACAAAAGTCAACTCCAAATGGATAAAAGACTTCCAATGTGAAAACTAAAATGCTGACACTCTTAGTAGAAAACATAGGCAGTGTCCTTCAAGACAAAAGTGCAGGAAAAGACTCTCAAAATAGGACCTCGCTTGCTTAAGAATTAAGGATCTTGGCAATTGACAAATGGAACCTCATTCAACTTGCAAGCTTCTATAAAACAAAGGAAGCCAACTGAGTGAAAAGGAAGCCCACAGAGTAGGAACTAATCTTTCCCACCTAAACTTCCAATACAGGATTAATTCTAGAATATACAAAGAACTCACAAAACAAAGAATCAAGAAAAGATATGACCCAATTAAAAAATGGGCCACATTTATGAAAAAAGAATTATCAAAAGAAGAAACAAAAATCATCAAGAAATACTTTCAAGTGTTAAACATCCTTATCAATTAGGGAAATGCAAATCAAAACTACATTAATATTCCATTCTACCCTAGTCAGAATGGCTAAGATCAAGAAACCGAATGTTGGCCAGGATATGGGGAAGGGGAGCCCTCAGTCACTGTTGGTGGGACTGCAAATCTGTGCAGCCACTGTGGAAATCAACATACAGAACTCTTAAAAATTAGGTACACCATATGGGACACTTATACCATTCTTGGCATACGTTTGAAAGACTCAATATCCTAGTATGGAGACACTTGTTTAGCTATGTTTGTTGCTGCTCTTTTCACAATAGCTATGGAATGGAAACAATCCAAATTCCCTCAACCAATGGATGGATAATAAAAATGTGTTACGTGGACACTCTGGAGTTCTAAAGAGTAAAGAAAAATGAAATTATGAAATTGCAGGTAAATGTATACAAATAGAAAGCATTATACTAAGTGTCAGAGTCAGAGTATATATACCCAGAGTCAGAAAAACAAGTGACACATAGTCTCTCTGATTTGTGAATCCTAGCTACAAATCTTTAGTTGTGAGTATATATCCTAACAGAATCGCCAGATCTAGGAACATGGAAATTACTATGGGAGGAAAAGGGGAGGAGGAGCTCCAGAGTGGGTGATAGTAAGAAGCAGGAGTTGTCAAGGGGGAAATGGAAAAGATGGGATATTACTTTAATTATAGAGAGAGGAGAGAGGGCTATACAAGGGCAAGTGAGAAAAGAAAGATAAATAATGCTTAAGTGGTGTGAAAACCAAAGGGAAATGTAATATTTAATAGACTTACTGAAAAAGGCACATATACTATAAATGTGAGTACATGTGTATAGCAAATGGCTGTATAACAAAAATCACAGGGGCAGGGGAGGAAAGCCTCACTTTGGGTTGTTGGTTAGGGTAGTTGGTGAATCTCTCACCATAAGACAGCCTATTGCCACAGTCCTCGATTGCCTTACAGAACTTGATGGTAAAAGTCTATTACTGAAGAAATGATATACTTCAGACACAGGACTTGAAGCGGTTGAGTTGGAAATGACCAGGTTTTCTTCCCTGAAGAGTAGTTCTCACGGCATCAGAAGATTTTATCTGATCCACCGAGCAGGGGTGAGGGCCATCAGTGATCCTACCTACCTGTAAAATTAAGGATCACAATGACGGGCCCAGGAAACTCTCTTTTAGTTTAGTAGTGGCAATTTTATCTTGGGGACAATCAATAGTGATCTGAGTGGACTTAAGGCCTACTCAATGGGAGAGTAATCATGCTTGGTACTGTAAACATAGCTGAGTATATGTAGCTGGAGAGGTCATAGATGCTAGAGAAAAACCTGCTTCTGCTACTTTCCTAGACCAGCATAATCTCTTACTGTATTCTAAATACATATCCTTATATATACACGACACAGGGTAACTCTCACCACTTCTCAAAGAAGATTCTTTTGGGACGGAACGAGACCATTACAAAGTTCTACAGCTAGTTAAATATAGAGAGCAATTGACTGAGATATGTCCAGCCTTGAGTGACACATCTACAATGAGTCCTCTGCACCCAAGACTCGGGGGACATTGTGGAAGGAGGGATGGTGGATTGTAAGAGCCAAAGGAACAAGATACCTGCTTCTAGTTATTTGCATTCTAGACAAGATGGGAAGCTGGACCAAATGAAAATCTCCATACATATTAGGTAGTCTAATGAGATCTGCATAATGACAAAGGCAGTTGCATGCCAAGGGGGGGTGGGTAAATGTCACTGGGTCCCACCTCAAGATGAAGAACTTAGGCAATCCATGGATTCTGAGGGGCAAGGGACAATCAGGTCTCCAGGACTAGCTCCATTGGAGTGTTAACACCAAGGATATCCCTAAAGCCATCCCCAAAAACCGGTTATATATGACATTCACAAAAGGGAGTCTCAGGATGTTTGTGTATATAATATATATATATATATATATATATGTGTGTGTGTGTGTCTATGTGTACTTATATGTATGTATATCTAATAATAATAATCAAAAGAGAGAACAACAAATTGAAAGGAACTAGGGGATAGGGAGCAGTTGGTGGAGCACTTGGAAGGGTAGAAATAAAGATAATACTCATATATGAAATTCTCAAAAATAAAAAAGGTTAAAAAAAATGGGGCTTGAGGGATGGCACAGTGGTTAAGAGCACTGGCTATTCTTGCAGAAGACCTATCCCTTACTCCAGTTCCCAGGGATCAGACACCCATTTATAATTCTGAAGCATTGCACAACAGCTTCACTTACATATATTCAGGCAATGCAAAATAAAATAATAAAATATTTTAAATAAATAAAAATAATAATTTAAGAAAATTCCCAAATCGAATGAAGCACAAGTCCAGAATAGGTGCAGGAAGAACTATTGCTATAAACCACTGAGTTTTAGTAGTTTCTTATATAACTGTTCACAGCAGTATTTAACTGATATAACACTCCATAACTCACTGCTACCTCTATTGATTTTGTATGCAGAAATTTTACTTACAATATCCTATCTTGTGAGATAACCTTTCTTTCTAACCATTGCCACTGGATGTAAAAAGCATAATTGTTAAGAAGGTATATGCGAGATATAGGATAACGTGGGTTTAATTCCTGGTCAGCATGTGGTAATTGTTTACAATTCCATGCTTCAGTTTTCTGAAATGTAAAGCAAGATTTAAATTCCTCATTTTATGGAATATTGCAAAAATTTAATGCATCATAGATTCAATCCTTGACATTTAAAATCTATTCACTAGATGTTTCTAATTATGTTAGAAACTTTCTTCAATAATTTTACTACTCTTTGAGATGGGGTCTTTTATTTTTGCCATTTTTATAGATAAGGAAACTGAGGCTCCGAGCTGGTGATTTATTCCTTTTACAGTTAAATGTCAAAAGACAAACTAGGTTGCTGTTTGGACATTTACTGCTGTGTCATGTTTCTCGGGTGATTGCTGAAATTTCGTTCAGTTTCCTGCTGTATGGTTCTTTGGCTAGAAATATGTCAGCCCACATGACAGATATGTCTTCTTCTAGGCTGGCTCTTATGAAAGTGTGAGATGGCCATCTGGGATGGTCAGCAGGTGATATAGATGGGAAAGGACCCTGAGGACACTGACTCATATTGCCAGAAAGTCACTTCCTTTACAATTACATTTAAATATCACGAGAAAACTCTTAGTTGGATGCTAAAATCTTCAACACTTCTAACACTTGCTAATCTCCCAATTTCTCCAGTCATTTAAAAAAAAAAACAAAAAACAAATAACAGACAGAACAGGTTCCAAGCAGAAAATCTCTGATAAACAACAGTGTTTTATAAGGATTTCATTTAGAGGTGTGTATTCATTATTTTTTTCTTCGTCTTTTATTCGAAACATGGATTTATGGCTTCCCATTGACTGTGTAATTTAAAGTTGTCTTATAACATGCACTTATTTAAGCAAGAGAGTTGATTTAATGAAAATAAATTAATAGATAGCACAGTCTATGAAGAACAAATGTCATGAAGATATAGTTGAATGAAAATACTTCCTGAAATACTGTTTTATGAGGCTTAGATTTTCCTTTTGTGTCTGGCTGTCTCTTTTATACCACACTAGGTCCTCAATCTGGTCTGAATTTCAGCCATCAATTTCTACATAGGGAGTTCATTGCTAATGAATCTGAATATAATTCTATATATTTGAAAGAAATAAAATTAAGTCTGTTTGTTTGTAACAATAAGACCTAACCCATACAAATACACTAGGCTGGGTCACAGGAGTCCTGGGTCTTTGGCTGACTTTATTCACTAGTTAACTGTGGGACTGTATGTGAATTACTCCTGCTCTCTGGGCTCCAGAAACTCTATTTATTAAATACTAAGTTTTAACTAGGTGTTCCTAGTTTAAAAACATGAATATTTTCTTTTTTTAATATATTTTTAATTTTTATTTATTCTTGTATGTGTATGAAGGTACTGTCTGCATGTAGGTCTGTGCACCCCTGTCATGAAATGCCACGGAGGACAGAAGAGGGAGTTGGGTTCCCCTGCAACTGGAGTCAAAGACGGTTCTCAACCCCCATGTGCGTGCTGGGGATCAAACCCGGTCCTTGCCGGGTGTGGTGGCGCATGCCTTTAATCCTAGCACTTGGGAGGCAGAGGCAGGCGGATCTTTGTGAGTTCAAGGCCAGCCTGGTCTACAGAGTGAGTTTCAGGACAGCTGGGACTCTGGGGAGACCCGAGAGATGGCCTAGCGGTTAAGAGCACCGACTGCTCTTACAGAGGACCCGGGTTCGATCCCCAGCACCCACATGGTGGCCGAGAGCCGTCTGAAACTCCAATTCCAGGAGAACTCCAGCTCCAGGGGAATCCGAGACCCTCTTCTGACCTCCGCGGCGTTGCACGACACGGGTGCACAGACTTGCATGCAGGCAGTACATTCATACACATACAGAAATAAATAAAATNTGTGAGAAGCAGTGAATATGTGCTTCTTTTTGCTTCTTTCCCCGTCAACCTCATTCTCTTCGTAATAGTGAAGTTTGAAAGCTGTCTGTCTCCCTTATTGTTTATTCCCTCAACATCTGTGCTAAGGTTTTGTCTTCTCCCCAAGTATAGCATTCCTGGTGAAGGTACTGAAGATGATGCTGTTGGCGGAGCCAGGATTAACACTTACCACTAACTTGCTATATACTGGGACAGCGTTAATGGAAAGAGCGCCAGTGAAATAGACAAAAAAAAAAAATGGGATGAGGGAGAGTCAGTTTTCATGTGTTTCACCTGGAATTCACCTAGCTAACAGAATTAAATTCACACTCTGGTGCTTGGTAAGTCTACAGTCGGATTCCAATTCATCTTTTGTTAGGAATCTTTTTTATTTCTCCCTTTGTACTCTTAAACGTAATGTGAGGAGCGGACTGTCATTTCACCAATATTCCTCGCTTTTCCCTTTTTCATTTGGAGTTACAACATGATTTCCTGCTCCATGTTGGGATGAGCTGTGTGCTTTGTTGTGAGTGGCAAGGTAAGTTTGTTTTGTTTCTTTTGGTTGTTTTGGTGTGAGACAAGGTTCCCTGTAGCCCGACCTCACCTGGAAATTGCTCGTACCAGGTGGCCTTGAACTCATAGAGATCCTGGTGCCTGCTCGCAGGTGTGGGATTAAAGGCATGTGCCACCACACCCAGCCGAGGTGTGAATTTTAAATAAGCATGTACAGTTTTGTTTGTTTGACCATGAGTGAACCTACTTGAGAAAAACAGATCCTGAGTAGCTACTAATCCAGGAAAAACCCTTTGCATTTGATATGTAAAAAGAAACACAAGTATGGGGCCACATCTGTAATCTCAGCACTGGTGGAGGCAGGAATTTTTGGTCTTAGCCTGGTCTATGTAGAGAATACTAGGCCAGCCAGTGGCTATATCAGAAAGCACTGTCTTGCAACCCAAATAAAAAACAGAGAAACAAAAACAATGGGAACACAAACCTGTCTCTACCAATGCGCGCACACACGCACACACACACACACATACATACACACAATAATGCACACGAAATTTGGTGGGGGCTCATAAGAGGGTTGCAGAATATTGGGAAAGAGGGGATCTAAAGTTGATTAAAGCATACTATATGAAACCTACAAATATAAATAAAAAACAAAAACCTAACAACAAAAAACAAATACTTGTAGGTGTGAAAATGGCCATTCTTACCAAAAGCAATTTACAGATTCAATCTTGAAAAAAAAAAACAACAAAACATGCTGAGCGAGTTATGTGCTGATGCTTTAGTGTCACCCTTGGACACGTCTGATAGTTGAGGCAGACTCACTTAGGTAATTCCCTCTATCCCTCTATTGGACTAAGCCTGTGGCCATGTTCTGTGGGGTATTTCCTTGATTGTTAAGAAATGTGAGAGGGCCCAGATACATAAAACGGGGTCATGCCACCCACTAGGGTAGATCATCTCCTTGTAAAAGAGAAAGCAGAGACTGAGCATGGGAACCTGGAGCAAGCCAGTAAGCAGCATCCTCCAATGCTGTGCTTCAGCTCCTGACTTCCAAGTTTCCTTCCATGAGTTCTACTTGGGCTCCCAAATTTGATGAACTGTGACTGGGGATGCAGAACTAATAAACCCTTCCTCCCCAACTTGGTATTGGTCAGAGAGTGTGGTTTTGTCACAGCACTTAAAAACAAGCTAGAACAGATTACATTAGCAGAATTCAAGCTATATTACTTAAGTGTAAGGTATAAAATTGGACATGGTATTTGTCCTAAAAAAAAAACATTGTAATCAATGGGAACAAAGTAGAAGATCCAAATATGAGTGGAGGCAATTATAGCCACGTAATATTTGACAGAGATGTCAAGAATCTACACTGGAGGTGAGAGCATTTTGACCAATGGTCCTGGCAAAACTGAGTCTCCAGATGTAGAAGAATGAAATTAGGACCTGTAATCTATCACTCTGCACAAAAGTTCAACTCCAAATGGATAAAAGACTTTCCAATGTGAAGAACTAAATTGCGGACACTCTTAGTAGAAAACAGCAGTGTCCTTCAAGACAAAAGTGCAGGAAAAGACTCTCAAAATAGGACCTCGCTTGCTTAAGAATTAAGGATCTTGGCAATTGACAAATGGAACCTATTTTCAACTTGCAAGACTATCTATTAAAAAACAAAGGAAAAGCCAACTGAAGTGAAGAGGAAGCCCACAGAGTAGGAACTAATCTTTCCCACCTAAACTTCCAATACAGGATTTATTCTAGAATATACAAAAGAACTCACAAAACAAAGAATCAAAAAAGAAAGCAGTGACCCAATTAAAAAATGGGCCACATTTATGAAAAAAGGATATTACAAAAGAAGGAAACAAAAAAATCATCAGAAATTTACTTTCAGTGTTTAAACATCCTTTAATCATTAGGAAATGCAAATAAAAACTACATTAATATTCCATTCTACCCTAGTCAGAATGGCTAAGATTCAAGAAACCGAATGTTGGCCAGCATATGGGGAAGGGGACCCCTCAGTCACTGTTGGTGGACTGCAAATCTGTGCAGCCACTGTGGAAATCAACATACAGAACTCTTAAAAATTAGGTACACCATATGGGACACTTATACCATTCTTGGCATACGTTTGAAGGACTCAATATCCTAGTATGGAGACACTTTTAGCTATGTTTGTTGCTTGCTCTTTCAACAATAGCTATGGAATGGGAAACAATACCAAAATTTCCACTCAACCAATGGATGGATAACTAAAACATGTCGGTTACGTTGGACACTCTGGATTCTAAGAGTAAAGAAAAATTGAAATTATGAAATTGCAGGTAAATGTATACAAATAGAAAGCATTATACTAAGTGTCAGGAGTCAGAGTATACTATACTGAGTCAGAAAAAACAAGTGAACTTGTTCTCTACTGATTTGTGAATTCCTTAGCTAACAAATCTTTAGTTTGTGAGTATAATATCCTAAACGAATCGACCAGATCTAGGAACATGGGAAATACTTCATGGAGAAAAGGGGGGGAGGAGCTCCAGAGTGGGTGATAGTAAGAAGCAGGAGTTGTCAAGGGGGAAATGGAAAAGATGGGATATTACTTTAATTATAGAGAGAGGAGAGAGGGCTATACAAGGGCAGTTGAGAAAGAAAGATAAATCAAATATCTTTAAGTTGGTGTGAAAACAAAGGGAAATGATAATACTTTAATAACTTACTGAAAAGGCACATATTACTATAAGTGAGTACATGTGTTTATAGCAAAATGGCTGTATAACAAAATCCACAGTGCCAGAATGAGAAACCTCCCTTTGCCGGTTTGTTGGTAGGGTAGTTCGGTGGATCTCTCACCATTAATCAGCCTATTTGCCACAGTCCTCGACTTCTGCCTTACAGAACTTGATGCGTTTAAAAGTACTATTAACTGAAGAAATGAATATACTTTCCAGACACCAGGACTTTGAAGCGGGCTTTTGATTGGAAATGACCAAGGTTTTCTTCTTCCCTGAAGAGTAGTTCTCACGGCATCAGAAGATTTTATTTGATCCACCGAGCAGGGGTGAGGGCCATCAGTGATCCTACCTACCTGTAAAATTAAGGATCACAATGACGGGCCCAGGAAACTCTCTTTTCAGATTTCAGTAGTGGCAATTTATCTTGGACAATCAATAGTGATCTGAGTGGACTTAAGGCCTACTCAATGGAAAAGTACTCATGCTTGAGTACTGATAAAACATAGCTTGAAGTAATATGTAAGCTGGAGTGGTCGTAGATGCTAGAGAAAAACCTGCTTCTGCTACTTTCCTAGACCAGCATAATCTCTTACTGTATTCTAAATACATATCCTTATATATACAGACAAGGGTAACTCTCACCACTTCTCAAAGAAGATTCTTTTGGGAACGGACAGAGACCATTACAAAGTTCTACAGCTAGTTAAATATAGAGAGCAATTGACTGTGATATGTCCTGCCCTGAGTGACACATCTACAATGAGTCCTCTGCACCCAAGACTCGGGGGACATTGTGGAAGGAGGGAGTGGTGTAAGAGCCAAAGGAACAAGATACCTGCTTCTAGTTATTGCATTCTAGACAAGATGGGGAAGCTGGACCAATGAAATCTCCATAATATGGTAGTCTAATGAGATCTGCATAATGACAAAAGGAGTTGACATGCCAAGGGGGGGTGGGTAAATGTCACTGGGTCCCACCTCAAGATGAAGAACTAAGGGCAATCAATGGATTCTGAGGGAGGGACAATCAGGTCTCCAAGGACTAGCTCCTTGAGAGGTTAACATATCCCAAAGGGACATCCCTAAATACAGTATATATGAGCATCACCAAATGGAGTCAGATGTGTGTTATATTATATATATATATATATATATATATTATTATATATATATGACTTATACATATGATATATCTTAATAATAATAATAATCAAAAGAGAGAACAACAAATTGAAAGGAACTAGGGGATGGGGAGCAGTTGGTGGAGCACTTTGGAAGGGTAGAACAATAAAGGATAATACTTTCATATATGAAAATTCTCAAAAATAAAAAAGTGTAAAAAAATGGGGCTTGAGGGATGGCCACAGTGGTTAAGAGCATGAGAAATAGATTATATATTAGACCCCTATCCCTTACTCCAGTTCCCAGGGATCGGACACCCATTTTATAAATTCTGAAGCATTGTACAACAGCTTCACTTACATAATTTCAGGGCAATGCAAAATTAAAAATAATATTTAAAAATACTTTTAAAAATAAAAAAAAAATTAATTTTAAGAAAATTCCCAAATTCCAATGCAAAGCACAAGTCCAGAATAGGTGCAGGAAGAACTATTGCTATAAACCACTGAGTTTTAGTAGTTTCTTATATAACTGTTCACAGCAGTATTTAACTGATATAACACTCCATAACCCACTGCTACCTCTATTGATTTTGTATGCAGAAATTTTACTTACAATATCCTATCTTGTGAGATAACCTTTCTTTCTAACCATTGCCACTGGATGTAAAAAGCATAATTGTTAAGAAGGTATATGCGAGATATAGGATAACGTGGGTTTAATTCCTGGTCAGCATGTGGTAATTGTTTACAATTCCATGCTTCAGTTTTCTGAAATGTAAAGCAAGATTTAAATTCCTCATTTTATGGAATATTGCAAAAATTTAATGCATCATAGATTCAATCCTTGACATTTAAAATCTATTCACTAGATGTTTCTAATTATGTTAGAAACTTTTTCAATAATTTTACTACTTTCTTCAATAATTTTACTACCTTTGAGATGGGGTCTTTTATTTTTGCCGTTTTTATAGATAAGGAAACTGAGACTCCGAGCTGGTGATTTATTCCTTTTACAGTTAAATGTCAAAAGACAAACTAGGTTGCTGTTTGGACATTTACTGCTGTGTCATGTTTCTCAGGTGATTGGTGAAATTTCGTTCAGTTTCCTGCTGTATGGTTCTTTGGCTAGAAATATGTCAGCCCACATGACAGATATGTCTTCTTCTAGGCTGGCTCTTATGAAAGTGTGAGATGGCCATCTGGGATGGTCAGCAGGTGATATAGATGGGAAAGGACCCTGAGGACACTGACTCATATTGCCAGAAAGTCATTTCCTTTACAATTACATTTAAATATCACGAGAAAACTCTTAGTTGGATGCTAAAATCTTCAACACTTCTAACACTTGCTAATCTCCCCATTTCTCCAGTCATTTTAAAAAAAAAAAAAAAATAAAAAAAAAAAAAACATAACAGACAGACCAGGTTCCAACAGAAAATCTCTGAAAAAACAGTGTTTTCTATAAGGAATATTCATTTAGAGGTTGTGGTATTTTCATTATTTTTTCTTCGTCTTTTTGATTCGAAATAAAAATTATGGATTTATGGCTTCCCATTGACTGTGTAATTTAAAGTTGTCTTATAACATGCACTTATATTTTAAGCTAAGAGAGTATAATGAAAAATAAATAATTAGATTACACAGTCTATTAAGAACAACGTCAGAAAGATATAGTTGAGAAAATACTTCCTGAAAATACTGTTTATGAGGCTTAGGATTTTCCTTTTGTGTCTGGCTGTCTCTTTTATACCACACTAGGTCCTCAATCTGGTCTGAATTTCAGCCATCAATTTCTACATAGGGAGTTCATTGCTAATGAATCTGAATATAATTCTATATATTTGAAAGAAATAAAATTAAGTCTGTTTGTTTGTAACAATAAGACCTAACCCATACAAATACACTAGGCTGGGTCACAGGAGTCCTGGGTCTTTGGCTGACTTTATTCACTAGATTAACTTTGGGACATGTATTTGTGATAATTACTCTGCTCCCTGGGCTCCAGAAACTCATATTTATTAAACACTTAAGTTCTTAACTAGGGGTTCCTAGTTTTAAAAACAATGAATATTTTCTTTTTTTTAATATATTTTTTAATTTATTATTCTTGTATGTGTAATGAATTACTGTCTGCATGTAGGTCTGTGCACCCCTGTCATGAAATGCACAGGGAGGTAAGACAGAGGGCATTGGGTTCCTCTGGAACGAGTCAAAGACGGTTCTCAACAGCCCCCCATGTGCGTGGCTGGGGGGGTCAAAAACCGGTCCTTGCACGGTTGTTGGTGGCGCATGCCTTAATCCTAGCACTGGGAGGCAGAGGCAAGGCGGATCTTTTGTGAGTTCAAGGGCCAGCCTTGGTTACAGAGTGAGTTTCAGGACAGCGAGGGACTCTGGGGAGACCCTGTCTCGAAAAAGACCAAAAAAAAAAAAAAAAAATAAAAATTCGGGTCACTTCTGCAAGAGCAGTCGGCATCTTAACCACTAGTCCATCTATCCAGCCCTATGGAATATTTTCAATATTATTTTATTAAAAGAATTTTACCATTGAGATTTTTTGTCTTTTTGAGACAGGGCTCCTTCTGTAACCCCCAGCTTCCTGGAACTCACTTTGCAGAACTCACGCTGGTTTTGAACTCAAAGAGATCTGGCTGCCTCTGCCTCCTGAGTGCTGGGATTAAAGACATGCATCACCATGCTCAGCTCACCATTGAGACTTTTGAATATTTTTATAATAAACCCCCGAATCAAGGGCAACAATATATTTGCAATAGAAAGTTCATTAGCATGTTTTGATCATTTTGATCACTATTACATGTATTGACATGGAGTAATTGGTAAAAAATTAAACATATGGAAATGAGTGTAACAAGCCTATTTTTGGAATAATAATTCATTATTTCTCTTATATGTATCTTCTTTAGCATATTGGAAGTTTACCAAAAAGGTATAAGAGAGAATCCTGCCTTTCATTAGCATAAACCTCAGAGTTCAACCTGTCTGAAATTGTAAGCTATTAATAGGTGACAAGACTGTCACTAGATATTCATCTATAATGCTGTCATTCGGTCCTAGGTCATATTTTAGAAATTGTAAACTTTTTTTTCCAGAAATAAATAAAAGTAGGAAAGCTTATTCACGCTGTGGCAAAAAAGATTTTGTAGTGAAATGGTAGTTAGCAATGGTGTTGAACCTTGGTTTTGCACTTTCCTTTCTTGCTCTTTCTAATACAGAATTATGTAATTATGGTACTGAAGTGGGATGGTAGAAAAAACTTGATAATGTTCTACTTTGATGCTTTCAGCTTATGGTTATGCTGATTGGACCCACAGCAATCCAGTGTCTTGCTCATTGTTACACAGTTAATGACAGTGTTGGGCCTAGACTCTAAGTCTCCCTAATTCCTGTTCAATGTGTTTATGCGTTTCCCCATGTGTTGGTATTTAGAATATCGATACAGAGAACTTAAGCACGTAGGCACATAGAATGATTGTCATGCATGTAGATTTATCATCAAGGTCAGGTCTAGAGAGCTTGAGCTGGCTGGTGACCTCGCATCTCAGTCAAAAAGCTTTCCTTTTTTATGCAGCACAGTTGCCCAAGTCCAGGAAATGGTTCTGCCCTCCTTTAGGCTTGCTATCCCCCCCCCAGTCAATCCAGTCATGATAATCCCCCATACCCATATCCAGAGGCTAATCTAATCTAAATAATATCTCACCAATATGGCTGGAGGATTCTCTCCTAGATGATTATAGGTCTTGTTAAATTGACAATAAACCATCCAAGCCAATTTAGATGAAATTAATTTATACTATATCATGATATTGCTTGAATGAAGTTTTAATTCAGAAAGATTTTTGTTATTCCTGCAGACCTCATATTCGTTGACGAGTGAGAATAATGGCCGTGTTCTTGCCCAGCCATTGCCACTGCAGCCAGCCAGGTGGAATGTCTCATGCAGGCAGTTTCAGGAAGTACATTATTTCTACAATACTGGGAAACTTACAAGTAGCCAGGTAGATGTCCAGATAGCAGCACATCCTCCCTCCCAGCTATACCTGCATCTCCATGAGCCCATGTCTTCCACAATTCTGAGAAACTTGTTTATTTCTTATTGAAATGTTTTGTTAACTGAAAACCTCTTTGTTAACTGACCTGCCCCTGGTCTTGTGAAAGTGTGGTGATCTAATGTAACTCTGGTTATTGGTTTTGTCTCTGTCATAGTGCAATTGTCGTTTTAAACTTTACGAACCCTGCCCTGCTTCTCCTCAGGGTAGAGAGTTCTTTTTGGTATTAGCCCTCTCTCCAATCACTGGTTATTGATAAAGGACTTATAGTTCAACCATCACTATGTCACTATGTGGCGTTCCTCTGTGCATGTTGCTTGGTATTACAATGCCTTATGTAGAACTATTTTTCCACTCCATGATCACAAAAATATTTTATTTTTAATTTTTTTTAAATTGTTTTAAAATTTTATTTATTTTTTATGTGTATGAATGTACTGTCTGCATGTAGGTCTGTGCACCCATGTCATGCAATGCCACAGAGGTCAGAAGAGGGCGTCGGATTTCCCTGGAACTGGAGTTACACACGGTTCTCAGCTGCCATGTGGGTGCTGGGGATTGAACCTGGGTCCTCTGCAAGAGCAGTTGGTGCTCTTAACAGGTAGGCCATCTCTCCAGCCTTATTTTTTATTTTATGTATATGTGTGAGTACCTAAACATATGTACGTGGACCACATATGTGCCTGGTTGTAGCAGAAGCCAGAAAATGGCATCAGATTCCTTGCTGAAGTCCAGGTGGCTGCTGGGAGCTACCTAACATGGGTGCTGGGAACCAAACCCAGGTTCTCTGCAAGAGCAGCAAATGCTCTTAATGGTTGAACATCTCTTGCTGTTCTTATTATTTAGGTTTAATTTTATTTATTTATTTATTTATTTATTTATTTATTTATTTTTGTCTTTTTGAGACAGGGTCTCCCTGTAGCCCCAGCTGTTCTGGTATTCACTCTGTAGACCAGGCTGGCCTTGAACTCACAAGGATCTGCCTGCCTCTGCTCCCAAGTGCTAGAATTAAAGGCATGCACCACCACGGCCGGCAAATTTTAAATCCCAACTTGAATTGATTTTTGTGAATGCAGGAATGTAGGGGAAAGGTGCAAATACTCACTTCCTTATCACTTGTTCAAAATACTTTATTTTCTTACTGAATTCTCTTAGCAGAGGAGTTTGCCTTGAGTCTAAGCTAGGGCTGGAGTGATAGAGCACTTGCTTCGTGTGCACAGGGCTCTGAGTTTGATATCCAGCACAGCTCAAACCATAAACACAATAATTTTTTGGGTCTTTTTTGAGACAGGGTCTACCTGTAGCCCCAGCTGGCCTGGAACTCACTATGTAGACCAGGTTGGCTTTGAACTCACAGAGATCTTCCTGCCTCTATTGGGATTGAAAAACATGTGCCACCACGTCTGGCTAAACAGTAAGTTTAAGCACTGAAGTATTAACTTCCATTTATGTCCATGTGGATGTGACATGCATGTGTTTTAAACATCCACACAAAAGGGATGCACATGCAAGAGGACCTGAGTTCAGATTCCCAGCACATACATAAAAAGCTAGACAGGACTGTATGTGCTTGTAACCCCAACATGAGGTGGGGGGCAGAGACTGATGGATCCCCAGGTCTTGCTCATTGGCTCGTCTGGCCTAGCAGATGTGCAGATAAAACTGAGAGACTCTGTCTCAAAAAATACTATAGAGAGGAATCAAGGAAGACATATGACTTTGAGTCCTAGTCTCAATGGGCAGATGGGCAGATACACACACACACAAACACACACACAAACACACACACACACACCTACACAAACACACACACACACACATGCTACACATACACACACAAATACACACATAAATACACACATAAGAAGTATCCATCACCTGGGGCTGGAGAGATGGCCCAGCGGTTAAGAGCACCTACCGCTCTTGCAGAGGACCCGGTTGGATTCCCAACACCCACATGGCGCCTAAGAACCGTCTTTAACTCCAGTTCCGAGGGAATCCAATGCCCTCTTCTGACCTCCTCAGCATTGCATGAGATGGGTGCACCAACCTACATGCAGACAGTACACTCATACACATTTAAAAAAAAAGGTTCCATCACCTTAAGAAAGTCTTAAGGCTCTCCAGTGGCTCACTTGGGGTATTGCTGTTTGAGCTGTGCTGGATATCAAACGGAAATGATAATCATGGCTATCATTAACTAAGCTCTCATCTGTACCAGGTGTGATTTGCCAAGAAATTACACCATGTCCTGTGTCCACCATAACATTTGTCTTATTGGCTGCATATCTACAAATCTCCATCTACCTTGTATCCTCCCAATTTGACACTGGGACTTGAGCACTGAGACCATGCAATCTTAGAACACACATCAGTGGACAAACTGTCAGCTCATGAAAGGAAACAGCCAGAATGGACCAGAGTCCAAGTTAACAGCTCCAGAGAGAGTGGACTGTTTTACCTCTCATCCACCTGTGCCCCTTTTCTAAGCCTAGGGAACAACCTGCGGAAGAGGGGGCGTGGTAGAATGTAAGGGCTGCGATTGGGGTGAATGGTGAAACTACAGCAATGTAGTCTGGACACTCATTTGATCAACTTGATTGAACAAACAACCTGTCACCCCCCACTGGATGGTGGGGCTGTAGGTGTTTGGGCACAACAGCCTGCAGATAGGTTTTGCATGAAGGATGCTTGTACTCATGGATTATCACTTATAGCTAAAAATGAAAAAAAAAAAACTGAGAGAAAGATGCAGGACAGTTATGGCAGAATGCATGATCTGGGATGGGGTGGGGGTGGGGGGGGAGGGAAAGGGAAATAAGCCTGAACTGAATTGGAAAAAATGTATGAAATGCACAAAGCATCAATAAAAACTAATTTAAAAAAAAAAAAAAAAAGAACACACATCAGTGTAGGTTTTCAGTCAACATTTTGTTAAAACGATGAACAACGAAGTTAGGTTGCATTTAATAAATATGCATTTAATGAGGATAGTGTACAAAGGATCCAAATTTATAATCAGAGATTGAACTAAAAATGGTACATTTCTTTCCAAATATAAGACGTTATGATCTAGCTATTCACGTGTTCAGATAAAGCCCTGCCTTTTGGGATCTAGGAATGAAAATGAAGAGCAAAGACAGTTCGGATCTCATATTTTTTTTAATTTTATTTATTTTTGTATGTGTATGAATGTACTGTCTGCATGTAAATCTGTGCACCCGTGTCATGCAATGCCATGGAGGTCAGAAGAGAGTCTCGGATTCTCCTGGAACTGGAGTTCTCCTGAAATTGGAGTTACAGACTGTTCTTAACCACCATGTGAGTGCTGGGGACCGTACCTAGGTCATCTGCAAGAGTAGTCGGCACTCTTAACCACTAGGCCATCTCTCCAGCCCCATCAATTCTCTCATTTTTTAAGAATCTTCTGATTTTATTAAACTTAATGGTTTGGCTAAGTCTGCACAGCTAGTTGAAGGTGAAATTGATATAAAATAAGCATAGTCTTCAGACATTAAATAATATACTACAATTAATTTATGGTAAAGTATACCAACTCTATTTCATTAAAATTAACCTTAATATTGTGTGTTTTATTGTGACCATGGAAGTGGTGATACATTTACAAACTAGGCTGGGAACTCCTTGCTGCAATTCCTTAAATCAACATGAACGAAGGGTGATGGAAACCCACAAAGACTGAGTTTCTGAATGGTCAGGATTTTATGAAGAAACAAAGAAATGCTGGACCTGAGATCACAAGAAGGCAGATAAAACATACTGACCACCTTTCCTTATCTATCCAGTGCAAAGTATCACTGCACTGTTCCCAAGCAGACAAACATAACATATAGTACTGAAAAGTGACAAGTGATGATTTTGGAATCAGAACCATCTGTATTTCACCTCTCACTCTGGACAGTTTAATTAGCTTTCTGAATATGATCTCATTTATAAAATGGAGACAATTATAGTTAATAAGAACGTTGTTAATATTAAATATCAAATTTAATATTAAATATTAAATTAAATATTAAATTAAATGAAAGCTTAGGAAAGTGTTTTGATCAAGTAAATTTCACCTGGCAAAATCAATAGCAAGCAGAGATGAATAGCAGTTATAGTCAAAATTACACTGTAGAACTAATATACCAGGAAAGCAAAATCCTTAAAGCATTTAGTCACACTAATTATTATTTATGTTGCATTAGAACCATAATACTGCTTATTCATTTTGGACTGGACATTCCTTGAGGGGAAATGTACCAAAAATTACAGTACAAGTATGAAATTTTTAAATAATTAATATTCTATAAATCCAAAGAATATATGTATATATTTAAAGCAAAAAAAAAAGACTCATTACTCACTCATAGAATCAGAAAAGACATCTTCTAACTATTTAATGTGGTATTCACACCTACTGGATGTGCGTCCCACTTACTTTTCTAGCATTATCTTAATCTATTCTCCAACATGAAGGATGGATTTCAGCCCCTGGTCCTCTAACCCTTCCCTGAGGAAAGAAATTCTCCTATCTCAATCTTGTGTGCTGTCTTATTCATCTTATCTGCCTTGAGAAATCCATCTTAATATTCTGGATTAATCTGTGACACTTTCACCACATCAGTAAAATGGAAATGATAATCATGGCTATCATTAACTAAGCTCTCATCTGTACCAGGTGTGATTTGCCAAGAAATTACACCATGTCCTGTGTCCACCATAACATTTGTCTTATTGGCTGCATATCTACAAATCTCCATCTATACCTTGTATCCTCCCAATTTGACACTGGGACTTGAGCACTGGGACCATGCAATCTTAGAACACACATCAGTGTAGGTTTTCAGTCAACATTTTGTTAAAATGATGAACAACAAAGTTAGGTTACATTTAATAAATATGCATTTAATGAGGATAGTGTAAAAAGAATCCAAATTTATAATCAGAGATTGAACTAAAAATGGTACATTTCTTTCCAAATATAAGACGTTATGATCTAGCTATCCACGTGTTCAGATAAAGCCCCTCCTGTTGGGAGCTACGAATGAAAATGAAGAGCAAAGACAGTTCGGATCTCATATATATATATATATTTTTTTTTAATTTTATTTATTTTTGTATGTGTATGAATGTACTGTCTGCATGTAAGTCTGTGCACCCGTGTCGTGCAATGCCAAGGAGGTCAGAAGAGGGTCTTGGATTCCCCTGGAACTGGAGTTATCCTGGAATTGGAGTTACAGACTGTTCTTAGCCACCATGTGGGTGCTGGGGATCGAACCCAGGTCCTCTGCAAGAGCAGTCAGCACTCTCTCCAGCCCCTGGATCTCATACATTTTAAGCAGGCAGCTATCCTCCTCCAACAGAGGGCCAGGCATAGGTTCATGTGCAATCACACATCTGGATCTATTCTTCCTCCTGCCTTGGCAGAACCCCTTTGATTTTTTTTAGCAGATCGTACATGAGGGTATTTATAAATAATCACCCAAATGTAATGCCACCCAGCCTGCTGGGTTAAATATAGACACTGGATTAGCTCCAGGGAGGAGGGGACGAGTGGTTCCCAACTCAAAGAAATTGTCACAAATTCCATTTGCTGCATGAATATGTGCAGTGGATGTTTCCTTCCATAAGGACACCAAAATAGCAATTAACTCAAGGCTAATGTTATAGTGGTTGCTGTCTCCCCTGCTAAATGTCTGCCCATCTGGATCCCTATCCAGATGTTGATATGTCTAAATGTGTATGTCAAGTGACAGTTCTCTCCACCTGTTCTAAGTATACCTGCTCACTAATTATTACCTCTGTTTCTCTTTGTTGGGAGGAAGTGTTGCATACATTTGATTATTCCCTTTTATATTTTGCTTTTGAATAGAAAGGACTAACTTTTGAGTCCAGTCAAAAGGCTCAGTCTTTACTTATTACTAGCTGTAGAATCTCAGGTAAGTAACTTAACATTTCTGAGTCACATCAGTTTAAATTTTTGTGAAATGAAAATAATCTTATTTGCCAGATAGTATATTGGACAGATTTAACAAAAGTCTATATGTAAGTTGTCTTAGAAGATTCTGACTAAAATAGCTCATGTTTTTATTACCCTATATTCTAGACATGAAATTGTTATTATTCTTTTCATTAAATAGCCAAAGGAATCATGAGATCTGGAATAATAATGTTAGAGATTGAGTTATGGCCACCACATGATTGTTTATATTGCTTTTAGAACTAAAGTTTTTGAAAGAATAACTCATGGTGAATATCTCTCAAGCAGGAGTTATTGAGCAGATGGAAATGTACAATTAAATATTCTTACCACTATCAACTCAAAAGATATTCCCACAATGACTCAAAAACATAACTAATAATTTTAGCTAACATATGTTAGTTTGCTATGTATTCCATTAAGTGCAATGATCTATACTAAACACTTTTCATACTTAACTCATGACATCTCCCAAACCTGTAATATATAATCTCATTATGTCCACTTTCTCCAGTGAAAAAAATTGAGGCTCAAAAAGGTCTAATAATTTACCCAAGTTTAAACAATGAGTAAATGTTTGTTTTTGCATTTGACCCTGTGCAGTGTTTTCTTATGGCCACACTTTTGACCATTGAATTGTTCCATCTCTGTGCAGACATATGATTAGTGATAATAGCACAGGAATTGTGGGGAGTCAACACTGGCCCTCCCAAGCAGCAAATGGGAATCAAGGAAGCTTTTTACAAGGAGCTGGTTTTGTGATTTTATCCCTATGATACTTTAGGTGATATATGATATCACTTATTACTAAGTCCAGAATTGGTAACACACAACTAGACATGATTTCTAATGACTTCCAAAAATGCAAATGAATAGAGACAAACCTAGTTTTGGTTGTGCCTTGCAGTTGTTAATATTTTCACACGTGTTTATGGTTTAAAGTGTGTAGTGCCCTGTGTGCAGGGAATGAGTTGGAATTCCCAGTTTTTTTTTTAATTATGCTTGGTGTGGTAGTGCATACCTTTATTCATTATTTTTATTTTATATGTAAGTGAATCCATACCATATAATGCCCTCAGAGGTCAGAAGGCGTTGGATCCCCTGGAATTGGAGTTACAGACAGTTGTTTACTGCCATGTGGATGCTGGGAATTGAACCTGGATCCTTCTAAAGAGCAGTCAGTGCTCTTAACCCCTGAGCCATCTCTCCAGCCCCTGGAATTCCAGTTTTATAAGTAAGAATCCTGATGTCACAGAGATGGTAGTTTTGGGTTAAAGAACTAAACAAGAATGTGGAAAAGCTGGAAGTGAAATATGGTCTCCTAGTTACTCAGGAACTTTTCATCTTTCATCCTGCTTCTTTCTTTCATTACATTTAACCTAAAAATAAAACAAACCCCAATAATTCAGGGAAAAGAAGAATCAGTTCATTGGACTGCCTCCCAAACTTCAGGCCTTGTTCCTTTCCCTTCCTTCCTTCCTTCGTTTCTTCCTTCCTTCCTTCCTTCCTTCCTTCCTTCCTTCCTTCCTTCCTTCCTTCCTTCCTTCGTTCCTTTTTCTCTTCCTTCTTCCTTCCTTCATTTATTTATTTTATGTATATGACTGTTTTGATTGCACATATGTAAATGCACCTGTTTCATGCAAAGCTCTTAGAGGCCAGAAGAGGGTGTCAGATCCCCTGGAACTGCTTGTTAGCCACCACGTGGATGTTGGGAATAGAACCCAGGTCCTCTGGAAGACCAGTCAGTGGTTTTAATTGTTGAGCCATCTTTCCATCCCCTTGCTATGATTCTTAATCTGAGATGGATCTCAACAAAATCCTCAGACAAGATCATCTGGTGTAGGTATCCCACAATGTTTCCTGAAGTGAGAAGCAGTTATCAGAAGAGTGAGACTTATGTTCTTGCTATGGCCAAAGATTTACTAGCCATCGAGTAGGTGTGAACAAAAAAAAGGACCCAGATAACCTCATTGACATCTAGAAGCAGTTCGTACTGAGGACATCTTTCTAACTGGATGACTTAGCCCTCAAATGGACCCCTACATAGAGTGCCAAGCAGTGCAAAGAGGTTCAGATGGACATTATCATCGAGCAGCTTCCTGTATCTTCTGAGGCACTTATCACTTCAAGAACACATTGAAAATCATGTGTGCTTCCTTCAAAAACTATTTATGGGCATTTCATGTGAAATCTTAACACATATTCCATGGAGTACATAGTCCTCTCTGAAGCCTATATACAGACTCAGTATTGCATTAATGAAAAGTTAAAGGGTCATATTTTTTAATTGATTGGTTATGTTTATACATTATTGCTCTGCATGGCTTTATGAAGAGGAACAGGAACTATGTCTTATTCATTTTTATACCTACAGTGATGGGGAACACCTATTTGAAATACTTTGACTAAATTGAAGTAATCTGTAATACAGTTTAATGTTGTGTATGTTAGTTATTACTGCTTAATATTCCATCCCCAAAATAATGCTTCAGACAGTAAATATTTATTTACCTCATATTTGAAATTAGCAATTTAGACTGAGCTTAGCTGGGGAGTTTCTTTGGTTGTTAGCTTGGTTCTCTCATGTCTCTGTGGCAAGCTGTGAATCTGCTGTGTTTTTGTTGACATCAACTAAGCTCGCCAGCAATTCTGGAGCTTTGCTTATAACAACTACATTAATTTGTCTCCATTATATGGGGTCTGTCATTTTCTATGAGTTACTTTGAGCTAGTCCACAAGGCAGAGTCTATGAGAAATATATACTTTCAGACTCAAAATAGTTTACCAACTACTTTTAGAGGCCAAAGATTCTATCTCTATAGACCTGTTTTACTCTGTCCCTAAAGCAAACACCATGCTAAATGACCCGTATTAAGACTCTCATATCCTATACTGTCTCCCTTTTGCTCTCAGCTACAATGAGTAGAATCATTAAACTGTGAAGCATATGAACTTAGATCGACTGCTGCTGGGCCTTGCAGTCAGATGTATCTTCATCCCTGAGTGCCAGGGAGGTTAGCAGTTTGCCATGGGAGCAAGAATGAATCTTTGAACAGAGAAAGGACAGGAACAGAGGGTGGATGTTTAGCAAACCAACTCAAGAACCTTAGGCTATAGCTCCCATTTATATGAGGGCAACTTCTTTCTTGCTCTACTTTCCCTCTCAATATTTACTAATGGGATCAATGGAGGGAAGGATCAATCTCTTGGAAATCTTGAATGGGGATTAGATCTAAAGATGTAGAGATTTGGTGGCATAGCTCTTAACATGGGTACTTAAACAAAAGAGAGCTTGAAGGTAGCCTTTTGACCACCCTTCTTCATGTTCATGTTTAGAACTCTCACGGTCCTTGCCTTTTCCCCATCATTTGTTTCCTCATTCTCTAATTAATTTACCATGTTTCCCAGACAGCAATATAGTGGTGAGGACCTCATCTGTATAAGCGTTATTCTCATTCCACTGTCCTATGACAGGGGCCCGGTAGGTTATTATTGATTCAGTTTACTTTCAACTCTATAGCTCATACAAGAAGTTGGGAAAAGAATAAGAAATGTCAGGTTTAAGCTGTGAAAGAGAAGGTGCAACCTTTGCAACTGTGTGCTCCCCCCCCCACATCATTCTACAATAACCCACAAGATCTGCCCATCTGTAAATGTCTGGAATCTGGAGTTCAAGGTCAAGGCCAGGTGTTTTTAGGAACAGGCATGCTACCTATTGTGTGTTTATCAAAATATAAGCAATTTTGATGTGGATTAGAAAAACAGTGATAATTGTAATAATCGTTATGAAAGAGATATGTTGTTCTTTTCAACTCTTATTAACCTGGATTTTGTTTAAGAGCTTTCCAATTAACTTCTTGTATCTGCACAGTTAACCTTTTCTGAGCTTTCCTCTTCAGGCCCTCTCTCCTCAAGCCCTCAGCCCTCATTTCTGCCCATGGAGTCTCACAGGAATAGCTGAATTCCAGCCTCCCGAACAGCTCCTGAGCATGGGATAATTGCAATATAATTAATGAATTAAAAAGAATGAAATGTTTTAAGTGCTTTCAATATTCCCCTTCCTATAATTATCTACAGGAAACATGTTCATTAACAATCTTGTGCTGACAACCCCCAGGCTCTGGGTAAGCTAGCTCAGCTTCCAATAAGAAAATGAATTGATGACCTCTCTGTATTATATCTCTAATTTTTATGGAAAGAGAGGAGCCAAAGTTGGACCATACCTTGGAAACTCTTTATCAGCTCAGACTCCTTCCTCTCCTCTTAATCTCAGGGTACCTTGGCTCATCTCAGTGACAAAGGCCTTCTTTCTATCTGCCTTCCCCAGACCTATTTCATTCTGTCTCTCAAAGAAGCACAATGCTAACTGTCCTCTATTAAATTTCCTGCATCTCATATTGTTTTACATTTACCTTTAGTTAAAATGCTGAATCATTAATTCATAGAGATTACTAATGACTCAGATCTTTTAATGCTTTGCTTATAGTTCTTCATCTATGCTGGGAAAGCAGAAAATACTCAGGGTGATAGGATACGTCTGGAAAAGAGAGATGCTGGGGGTATAATTTTACTTGACCCTGTGGAGAAGAATATTTGTGATAAACTAAATAATGGTATTTTATGAAATATAATACAAGATGTACATGAATTTTATATGGCAAATCTTATATTTAAAAATAGTGCTTAAGGGGAGGCTGTTTTAGGCTGGATCTCTCACTGACCAGGAAGACCTAGCCATTAACCTAATCACTGGATATATTTCTCATTAAGTATGATCTAATGATATATCCCTATCATGGATCTTGGTGCCAGCCTAGTGCAATTAATCTTATGTTGTAGAAGTTAAACAAGTATGACAGGCTGATAATAACATTTGGAGTTAAGGTCCCATCCCAGTTCCCCATTTGCATTATTTATTTGTCAGGTATGTGAGTTTGCAATATATGCAATATGTACTAAGCCAAGTCCAATGTGGGACACACTGATGAATGACAAAGGGATGACATACTCAAAGATTTTATAGACCAGTAGGGGACATAAGACCTTATATCTATAAATAATTATGAAATAGATAGGTCTAGGGTCTGTAAGATAGGAGCAATAAAAGCATGTATGGACAAGGGCAGAGACGATGGGTGTTATGGTAGCTAAGGGGATCTAAGGGTGGATACAGACAGTGAAGCCTTTTGGCTGTAGCTTAAAGGATAGATAAAGCTTGGATGAGGGCATGCTAGGGAAGAATTCGGGCAGAGGTACAAAGACTGGATCCAAGGCAAGGAGGATCTAGACAGATGGACCAGAGCTGGGACAGGTCAAGTGGGAATGTGTTCTTTGCATGGGACTGCAAAGATGAAATCTAAGTATAGGAAGAATCTCAGAAGGTATTTACATGCTGCTTCAAGAGGCTGACCCTACAGCCGAATTTTTAGCTAGTAAGCTAATTAGGTAATCTTTGTTTTTGGAAGGACAGCAATGCAGCCAGGTGGGACATGATTTAGGTGTGTGGTATAAGACTAGAGGCAGGAGTTGAAGTTAGAGGGTTAGTGAAAGAGTTCTAACAAGCAGGCAAAAAGGATTAACTAGACAATGCCAGATCAAATCCTACCACCTACTGTGTATACACAAGAGGACACCAGGAGGACATTGTACCTTGGGAAAAATCTAATTGAAGAGCTATTAAAGCCAGATGAGTTAAGAAGTATAAGAGAGCCACAGGATACACTGAAAAGGCCTGAAGACCTTAAAAAAGGGAAGAAGCTCCTTTGTATAATCAACTCTCCTGAGTGCGTATTTTTGAGATGGGAAAATAGTACAGTATGAAATGTTGTCAAGCAGCTATAAAATTCTGGTTTGGGCCCAGATTCTTAAAGGTCTGCTAGTGGTTCTGATGAGATAAATAGAGTAGACAATAAATTTGGTGATTTGTCAGAAATATTCAGACAAATGGACAAAGATTTGTTGAGCTTAAGACAGGTGAAGGTATGGACATCCTATCATAAGGGGTTCAGATCAGGTGTCCATGATGCTAAAGAGACTTCAAGCCAGGCAGATGTGGCCAGTTGGACAAAGACAGCTGCTTCCGGGCCCTCAGGAAATGTCTATGACATTTGTCTATCAGTTTGAAGTGAGCTGGAGGTTCTTTCAATCCTCAGAAACACAGCTAAATTGGGTTGAGGGCTTCTTGCTCTGCAAGTAATCTTCATCACTTACATACTTTTAACCAAGCATCACCCCATGTCTTCAAGATGACCTGGTGTCAATTACAATGAGAAATCAAGTTTGCTGATCTCAGAAGAACATTGTGGGTATGGATCTGAATCCAAAGGGTATCCATTGAGATTTCCAGGTTCTTATGCCCCATAACACAACAATTAGAAAAGGGAAACATGGCCAGTGATTAAAATAGAAGTGGTGTGTTTATAGAAGAGAAAAAGGCTCTGGAGAAATGGAAGAGACTTAGAGAAGCCGGGTACCCCAAATTCCTGTGGCTCTGGAGTCATAATTCTTTATAGTTCATTTACATAATACCCACCTTCCTCCAGATTTGGAGATCAGAAGCCTTTTCTCCACATGCCCTGTTTGTTATACACAACCTTGGTCAGGAGGTGTTTTCAGTCCTTTTGTCAATTGGCTTCTGCTGAGTGTTAATCCCAGCATCTCTTTCTTCTACTTCCCTGCCACACCATATGCTTTTAAAGTCAGGCTGCCTAAATACTCTCTCTCTCTTTCTCTCTCTCTCTCTCTCTCTCTCTCTCTCTCTCTCTCTCTCTCTCTCTCTCTCTCTCTCTCTCTCTCTCTCTCTCACTTGCTTGCTTGTTCTCATTGTCTCCCTCCCTCCCTCCCTGCTGAGTAACCTTAGGCAAATGTATTAAAAACTCTGAGATTTAATATTCTCATCTGTGAACTGAGATTATGATTTTTTTGCCTCCTAGGGTCATTTTGTAGGTGAAGTTGGATAATGTACATGAGTAATTAAGCAGATAAACTGGTAGTCATTAAATATTCTGAGAAAATTTCTTTCCTTTTCTAGTTATAAGGCTCTAGTTATAAGGCATGCTGTTCTCAAGTTGTTGGCTAACAATTCCATAAAGGAACTATATTCCAAATTCTTCATAATTTTCTCTCTGATCAGTATCTCAGATTAATAACTTCTTGGAAAATTAGAAAAAAGAAACTAAGTTTATATGTTATTCGGTATTATTTTATTGCAAATGACCAAAACCTAAGTGGCTCACACAAAAAATAAAAATAAAAAAAGAGAGTGTATGATCTGACAGAGGATGCTCCAAGGATGACTAAAAGTATTTAAGAAAGGTTTTAATATGACCCTTGTTTGCACATCTCATCACTGATCTCCTCTGTTGGTGTGATGAGCATGGCATGAAGGGTGACCCCTGCTGTAGTACAGTTTTTTCCTGTCACTATCACATGACCATCTTGAAAGAGAGATAACCTTGGCCTGGTAGCCACGGCAACTAAATGAGCAAACCAATATAGTGATAGCTAGGTCTGTAATACTTGTACTAGAGCTATTAAGATTTCATGGAGGAGGGGGGAAGGGAAGGAAAGGGTAACTAGACTCTCACATGGGATTCCAGCCATTACTCCATCTCATCCTGCCATACCCATGCCCAACTTCAAGTGACCTTGGAAAATGCTGAAGTATATAAGAAGAGGCAGGTTAACTGAAAGTGAGACTACATTCTGCAGCTTCCATGAAGCCATCACAGCCCGTATTGGACTTTGCAGTAATGCAGCTGTTTGGAGTCACCCAAGTTCCTATAATTAACTCTTTACTCATGCTTTGTAAGCTCAATAAAACTCATTGGTTCAGGAAGTTGGACTTGAGTGGTGTCCTTACTGTGGGTCATCATCAGTGCTCTACCTAGGCTCAACAGATGTTTGCTCATGTCTCCCCAGGAAAAGTTAAAACAACCTTTCCTTGTAGAATCAGGTTGACATTCCACTTGTCAAGGATTCTAAGCATGGAGAGGTGTTCCACCTGAAGCGTTAAAGTATATTTTAAAGGATTGGCTTGGGTCTCTTGGCCTCCTCATTAACCCTCTATGGCCCATTGGTGGGAATACACTAGTCATTTCCACCCAGTTCATGTTCCCACTCTTAAAGCTGAGGGTGTAAATTAGCCCTTGAACTCTAAGTGATGGAGAGTAGATATTTTACAGTGATTCTCGGAATGTGATTTCCAGACCAATAACATTAGAAAATCTTGGGACATACTAGCTAAAACAACAAATTCTCCAGCCCTATCCTAGATATATAAAACTAGAAACTGGGGGTGGGGGAGATCCAGAGTCTGTCTTAACATGCCTTTGTATAATTCTGACATAAGCCTGAGTTTCAGAGTCGTTATTTTAGAAGAGTCGTGAACTTGGTCAGGGGAAAAATTGTAAGATGCTGAATATGCAGAAACAGTAGATTCCTGTCACAGTGATCACCCCAATAAATCATTATGTGAAGGTTATCAGTGGGAACTCTGAGTGTTGACAAGATAATGGGACTAGACCAAGTCTCATGTCTAATCAGCTTTGAATCAAGTTTAGATTCATAGTCCAGTTTCCAACCCAGCACTTTTTTCCACTAGAGAATGTAAAAGAAAACCAAAGAAGGAAGTCCTTGTTGCAAGGCTTTGTATAGATTGCTCATTTTAAAGTGGCTTTTTCACATAAGCATTTGTTACCTAGGAGCAGATTGCCCAAACGCATTTTCAAGACATGAGCTTCCCTGATACCCTGGTGGAAGTCAGACCTTGAGAAATTATAGCAATACCGGAGGTAACTGTCTGCACTTCATACCCACTCACACCCAAGAAAGTTTGACTACCCACAGGTTCTGGGTGGACAGAGGACATGATTATCTACAGATATTGCTGACTGCAGGGCCAAGCTCTTCATATTTCACATTTGAACATCATCTCCCTGCTTAGACCAAGTGAAATGACCTCTGAAGAGTGAACTAGACTGGAGTCTACAAGAATTTATTGAGCAGGGAGCGTGTGGCCATGGCTATTGCTGATGGCTGAGCTTATGAGGGAAGAAGAAAGCATGACTTCTTCCCCAGAGGATACCCCAAGCCAGTGAGGCAGATGAGATGAAAATAGCTAAAACAATTAGAGAATTTTCTGGGCAATCTTGTCCCATGGCTCTGCTGTCAGGTGCCCTGCATCTGAATCTTTTTTTCTATGTTAGGGGACTTTTTACCTAATAAATCTTGATGAGAAACAATTTACTTCCCACTGATTCTATAAAAGCCAGATATAAACCCTACTGTGTACCCAGGGAGTGAGGGGTCAATCAGAGTTGCCTGACTGGAGCTGCGATAGAGGGAGAGAAAAAAAAGAGAGACAGAGAGAGAGAGGAAGAAGAGGAGGAGGAAGGGAGGAGGGAGGGAAGAGAGACAGAGGGATAAAGAGAGAGGAAAAAGAATAAGAAGAGGAGGAGGAAGTGGAAGAGGGAGGAAAGGAGAGAGAAAGAGAGAGAAAAAAGAAAGAAAGAAAGAAAGAAAGAAAGAACAAAACAAAGGAAGGAAGGAAGGAAGGAAGGAAGGAAGGAAGGAAGAAAAGATAAGATGGGAAAATATATCACAGTAGCAGCAATAACATGGTGGGGTGGGGGGAAGGGAAGGGGAAATATGCCTGAACTGAATCGGAAAATGATGTATGAAATACACAAAGCATCGATAAAAAATAAATAAATAAAAAAATAAAGAGTGTTAATGACAAAGAAGCCAGAAATTGAGTGAGTGGGTAGGCTCTGCACACTGTCCTGGATAGCAAGCTGTTAGAACTTGGTTGTGTGCCCTGCCTTCATTCCCAGACTTGCCTTGTGGCGCCAAGAGCTCAGATTTTCCTGATGAATTCTATATCAACTTAAATTTACCCAGAGTCCCTCTCAATCAGTTGCCCCTCCCTGTCCTGACAGGTGAACTTGGCTTCCTGTTTCAATACTTACTCTTTCTTCCCATTGTGGGCTTTAGTCTGGGCAGGGTGTTTGCTTAGCTGAGGCCACTTTTCTCCCCCTGTGTCTTATCCGCTCCACCTGGTTAAACCTTCCCATTCTCAAATCCTTCCGATTCCATATAAGGATTCCTGCAGAGCTTAAATGTGATGAAGAGAACGAGACCTCAGTAGATACTGAATGTGAACTGTGGGCAATACCGTAAAATTGGTTATAGGTTATGCAGGCTGATGTGTTTTGTCATACCACACAGAACAGACCAAGAAGAGGTAACGCAGAGCAACCAAGTGTCAGTTTTATTTACAGAAACTAAATTTAGTATTTGAAAGGACGAATACAGGGTAGTGTGAATGAATATAAAGAAAAACACCTTGCAGTGAGTCCAGAGAACCTCCAAACCTGATGTCCAGAGTGATTCTAGAGGATCCAGAATGAAATACGTGTAAATGTGTGAATATGCTCCCTTAGGTCTCTTCCAGGAGAGTGCTTATTCCGGGGGAACTTAGTCTATCTCTTGATTAGACCACAGTAGGGACTACATCTCAAGAGATAAATTTTGGAGGGAAAAATAGTTTCAGAGCACAGTACTTCTCCAACAAGAGTAAAGGAATGTAAGGGTAAATACTGCTGTCTCACAGTCATCAGCATTGGCTAGCATGTTGCGGGGACAACTATGTGCCATGTAAGGTCGTTGAATAAATAGGCTGTGTAAATGAAAGCAGTTGATTAATTGGTACATACCGTAATGGTGTCCCTGCTTTGAGGGCTTTGGTAAAGTAAATGGCAATTTATAATGTTCATTTTGACCATGAAGCATGGTTATCAGATACTACGAACTTTCCAACTACTTGCTGCATGGAAGACACAGCCTTGCACTGACAGTTTTGAGTTTTTATCTTTAGTTTTATGTTTTTATGGAATTTGTGTGATTTTCATGGAATATAATTTGATGGTATTTAGATCCCTTCCTCTCACCCAACTTGTTGTACTATATGAATCTGTGTCCTTAAATTTCCTTCTGTGTGGGTCCCTCTACTGGCGCCTGCTTAACCTTCAAAGAGCTCCATCCTTAAAAGACACTGCTCCTCCCCTTCCCAGCAGCCACTGGTCACCCAAAGTTCTTAGGTTGGCTTGGGTTTTCTTACCCACTTCCCTGGGTCTATGCTGAGATTTTTGTCTGGTCCGAGCTTGCATGGAACTTGTGAATGTCATTTCCATCACTGTGAGTTCATATGAGTAACTGGCCAGCTGTGTGAAAATTATTTTTTAATAATTTTTTTAATTTTATTTATTTATTTATTTATTTATTGTCTTTTTTTTTAAACATGAAATTAGCATATTTTATTACAATTCTGATAACATTCAGCAATCATGGAACGTTTATTTCCGGGTCATACTTGTTTATAGCTCTCTGTAACTGACAGCTCTTCATCTTAGATAAACTTTTTTTTTCTTTTTTATTGATGCTTTGTGTATTTCATACATCTTTTTCCAATTCAGTTCAGGCATATATCCCCTTCCCTTCACCCCGCCCCACCCCTACCCATCCCAGATCATGCATTCTGCCTTAACTTTTCTGCATCTTTCTGGTTTTTTTTATTGTTGTTTTGTTTTCATTTTTTTTAACAATAAGTGATAATTTGTGAGTACAAGCATCCTTCATGTCAAACCAATTTGCGAGCAGTTGTGCCCAAACCCATACAGCTCATGGGTCCCACCATCAGCAGGGTGGGGGGCTTGTATGTTCAATCAAGTTGATCAAATGAGTGTCCAGTCTATATTGTTGTAGTTTCACCTTTCACCCCAATCGCAGCCCTTACATTCTACCACACCTCCTCTTCCGCAGATTGTTCCCTAGGCTTAGAAAAGGGGCACACGTGGATGAGATGCAAAACAGTCTACTTGTCTCTGGAAGCTGTGTCTTGGATCTCCTAGTCATTCGTGGCTGTTTTCTTTATGTGGCTGCCAGCTTGTCCAGGCATAACTTTCAATCCTACTAAGGAAGCACATGCAATTAGATATATAGGTATTATAACAGTATATATATATAGCTTTCGGTCCTACTAAGAAGCACTCGCAATTGGATATATAGGTTTTAACATTACTAGTGTTTATGGTAGTTACATTGTATAGACCAGATGTTTGGATGGTATGATCCATGAATTACCTTTTTCTGTTAAGTATGACAGGGCCTCGTGTGGTTTATAACATCTCCTACCATTAGAGGATGTAAGCTGTGGCATCAGCCGTGGGTTATTCCTCCAAGGAGAGAGCCAATAGCAATTAGAATTGGGATATACAGACATAAGTCTGCCACTGCGCACAGTATTCCAGGCATGTGAGGTGTATGGTGCTGGTGGAGGGGTTTTGCTTGACTCAAGGAGACCCTATTTGCTTTATTGGTTTAGTGCCTTTGTAACACTCTCTAATTTCCAGAGGCCATCTGTATCTTCAAGTGGGTCTCCATACATCTTTTCCCATGTTTATACAGGTCTTCAACAGCAAGGGCTTTCGCCTCTCTCTCCTGCATGATATCCCGGTTTGGAGGCAAGGAGCCTTTACTTTTTTTGGGGGCTTGGATCCCTGCCAACATCCTCCTTGGTAAAGGTAATCCATTGTTATGGTCAGAGCTCCTGTATATAATATTTTTGCTTAAGTCCGTAGCTTAAGGAGATTTAGCATTATATTTGGTTCTGAATAGTGAATAATCCTTTCACAGTTGTCAATGTCTCATTAGTGCAATTAAAGAAGGCAGTTTAACGATTTTACAAGAGAATCCTCTATAACAGCTGGTCCAATTCTACAGCTGGAGAATCGACCTATCATCATGCATATTTCTCCTTATTCTATGGGGGGGAGTCAAGAAAGTCTCTTGTATTAAAACCTTTGCAGCACCTGGAAGATAAGCTTCATTAGGATTCATTAAAAATCGTTGTTACAAGTAGGATCCAGAGAGGGGCCTGATGTCTGTAGCAATCTGAGACATTTCTTCCCTTCTTTTTGAGACAAGGTCTCCCTGGAGCCTCAGCTGTCCTGGAACTCACTCTGTAGACCAGGCTGGTCTTGAACTCACAAAGATCCACCTGCCTCTGCCTCCCAGTGCTAGGATTAAAGGCATGTGCCACCAATTTTATTTATTTTTGTATGTGTATGAATGTACTGTCTGCACGTAGGTTTGTGCACCTGTGTCGTGCAATGCCACGGAGGTCAGAAGAGGGTGTCAGATTCCCCTGGAACTGGAGATAAAGACAGTTCTCAGCTGCCATGTGGGTGCTGGGGATCGAACCCACGTCCTCTGCAAGAACAGTCGGGGCAATTAACTGCTAGGCCATCTCTCCAGCTCCAAGCTGTCTGAAAATTATTAACAAGTTATGTTTTCAACAATTTCATACATGTACGTAAAGCATTCTGGTTACATTCTAACCATTTGTGCTTCCATCTCAACTCTTTCTTTTTAACAAATCTATTTTCATTTTCTTTACTTTTTGTTTAGTTTTGTGTCCCATAGAATTTAATTAGAAACACCTATGTGACCTTGGGTTTAGAACCATCCCTTAGAGCCTGGTGGGCTCACCAGTGTGTACATAATTGGATACTACAACACTTCCCTCCACAAACATGTTAGTTCAGCAGTAAGTGGGCCCTGTGAACCCATTCCCCATCCACAGATGACTGTTAGAATGCTTGGCTTGTGTGAACCCAATACTAGTTCATTCATTGCTGCTGTGAGTTCATGACTGCCGTGGTTGGCTCATGCTTAGAATGCCACATCCACTCATCTATTTTCCTAGCAGGGCTTCCTGCCTGGCCCTGCCTACATGTCTCACATTTTCTTAATCACCTGAATGCCTCTGTATCTTTGCACATGCTCCTTCTAACTATGATACCCTTCCTTTCCTTATTGTTTCCCTTCCTAGTGATCTTGTCAACTTTATTAATAACCTATTTAGGCCTAGATCATGCTACCTGTGACCCTGTCTCGAAAAGATAAAAAACAAACAAAAAAACAAGAAGCCTCTAATGACCTTGAGCCAATCATTTTGGCTTCCTTCATACTTTGCATATATTAATGTATTATATAATGATTATATATATTTATGGAATGACATTTATTTTTAAATATTTCTATACCCAAAATGCAGTAGCCATTCAAAGAATGTTCATTAAATCTAATCTAGTTTGAAAGCTACAGTTTACTTATTGTGTTTACCTACATGTAGTACTTATTGCTAATACCAGCCAAATGAAATCTTGCTGATCATAAGACCTTGGACATCACCTCATCCAATGACCCCGCTGTCAGATAAGAAACCAAGGTGCAGATAAGTTAGGGTTTGTTTGAGACCATAGTACTGCATAGTGGAGCAAATGGAGAACATTGTTCTTGTGACCCTCAGTCCAGGAAGATGCTCACATAACTCTTGTTCATGCCTGTTCTGGAAGTCACTATTCTGCTTCTCAGCCACACTGCTTAACTATAATTTTTACAGCCTTAGCTAATGTTGTGGAGGATTGATATGCTTCCTCCGGCCTTTATTATCACATTATATGGCTGTATCTGAGCTATGGTGCATGTTTTCCTTCATTTTTAAGACGGGTATTCAAAGAATGGCTTCCTAATATCTGAAGAGTTCATATATTATAAATCCCCCAAAATGCCACTTCCACTCACCCTCTTTTCTGCAATAGCAATTCTAGAGCCATTTGGTACTGATTTGTAAATCTTTGAAACTATAACAGGAGAATGGATAATTCTAACCCTGCGTCTGAAAGAAAGCCTTTGCATTTTTTTGGAACAATGAACCACTTTGTAATTGAACAGAAGACGGAGACAGCGTGAATGAGAACATGTCTATAAAACAGTCTGGGGCGCTCAGAGCCAGCCACTCCATAAATACAAGGGATTGGTGCTTCAGTATTTGTAACACCTAATAGTATGAACACTATTCACTGTGAGAAGAAAATGGTCTATATGGGGCTTCATAAATAAAACCGTGTGCTTGTTTTCTCCTTCCTTCCCCGCTTCCATCTCAGCTCTGGCCTCAGAGTCAGTATTTTACCTTGCATTCCAACTTGTCAGTTTAGATAGGCAAGAAATGTTGAACAGAAACCAACAGAATGTGTCATTCTGTCAGTAATTCAAGTGTTTACCGAATGCCTTCTATATTCCTGTGCTATGCTAAGTCCTCGGTCTTTGTTCTCACAATCTCATCCTCAACTTTCTCTCTGGCTCTAAGAAGCTCTAGCCTCAAGTGAACATTTTTGCCACACCAAAGCTTTTCCTCTGTGCTCTGAAGTCTCAGATCCTGCATAGTCACAGAGATTTAGCAGATAAGTTTGCAAACTCCTCAGGGATATGAACTATTTCTTGTTTTTATACCGTCACAAAATACCTCGGTTAATGAGAAATGGCTGTGATTTAAGGATAAAGGAAGAGCATTCATTCATTCTTTCATTGAGCAAATTATTTACGAAGGTGCCTGTAATTCATGGTACACAGGACACAGGCATGAATTAAGATAAGTTCCCGATCTTCAAAAAGGCATGTAATTACGATATGAGTAAATAAGAACATGCCATCATGATAGGCAGTGTAAGCTTTGTGAAAAAAAGAAAACCAAGAGGAGAGGACAGAAAAATCACTGTAGGTCATCTTCTATTGATTTGTGACAACTGGATGAGACCTGTGTGAAATAAGAAATAGATGTGCTGATGACTCAGCAACAAAAATGCACATGGTCCCCAAATGCTGACAGCTAAACTTACACATTTTGGACTTTACAATGGTGCAAAAGTGATACACAATCAGTATAATTTTTAATCCATTCCCAAGGTAGTAATATGTGGTGGCTTCTCTCCTGGTTCTGGACAGTGGCAGTGAGCCCTTGTGTCCACTCTGCCATATAGCCACACAGAGGTAAGCACTAAATATGCCATAGTGAACTTTTTTGCTCGGTTATGATGTTCAAAGGCAAAATACATAATAAATATATTTGGGGGCTGAAGAGATGGCTTAGCACTGTCTGTTCTTGCAGAGGACCTAGGTTCAGTTTCCAGTACCCACATGGCAGCTAACAACCATCTGTAACTCCAGTTCGAGGGGATCTGATGACCTTTTCTGACCTCTGTGGGCATTACACGACATGGGTGTGCACTTACCCACATGCAGGCAATACAGTCATACACATAAAATAAAAGTAATAAATAAAATACTTAACAAGGTGTATCAGTCACTTTTCTGTTGCTGTGATAAAGCACCATGACCAAGGAACTTATAAAAGGAAGAGTTTATTTGAGCTTACGATTGACGTTTCCAGGGAATTAGAGTCCATTGTGGCGGGAGGCATGGCGGCTGGATCTGGAGCAGCAAGCCAAGGGTCACATCTCACAAAGAGCACAGGAAGCAGAGAGAGAGCAACTGTAGACCATGAGGCTTGTTAAACTCACTAAGCCTGCCCCCAATAACGTACTTCCTCTAGCACGGCCACACTTTCTAAGACCTCCAAAAACATTGCCACCAACTGGAGACAAATTTCTGAATACTTACAGCCTATGGGGGACACTCATTCAAACCACCACACAAGGTATTTTCAATTTATGATGGGATTTAGGATATTTGTATCAGACGGGTAGAAAAGCAAGCACAAAGTTCCTGAAACTTAGACAAAGTTGGGAAGATCCAGATGAGAGGGGCCCAGTCTACCTAGAGGCTAAATGGGAAGGTCTGGAATAACAGAAAAGGAAGTGAGAAGGGTAGTCAGGTGACTTATATGGAACATACTGGCCCAAGTAGGGAACAGGGGGATTTCCTAAGACAAAGTTGATATGCTACTCCTTGTCTGAACCATCATTATATCTTCTCACTCTACCTGCTGCCAAGTCTGTACAGTCCATTCCTGCGCATCTGATTGTGACATTGCCATCCAACCAGCTGAGCTCATGCTGAAGGTACTTCATACTGGTTGGGGCTGGAGAGATGGCTCAGTGGTTAAGAGCACTGAAAGCTCTTGCAGAGGACCTGGGTTCGATTCCCAGAGCCCACATTTTGGCTGAAAAACATCTTCACGCAGTTGTAGTGGTACACACCTTTAATCCCAGCACTTGGGAGGCAGAGGCAGGTAGATCTCTGTGAGTTCAAGACCAGTCTGGTCTACAGGGATAGTTCCAGGCCAGTTGGGGCTACAGAGAGACCCTATTTCAAACACACACACACACACACACACACACACACACACACACACCACACACACAATACTTCATACTGGCTGCCAAACATACATGACTTCTGAAATATAATCCTTCTCCTCATGGAAGAAATTGAATATTTATGATGACTTTAATACCTATCAGGACATGGTAAACAACAACATGGATGGTATTTGTGGATGATCCATTCAGTTAATGAAATAACTAAGAAATATTTGTCAGGCATTAAGAAGTTCTTAGTTTTGTAATGTTCCAGTTTTATTTCTGTTGCCGTGATAAACACTACAACCAAAAGCAAATTAGTAAAGAAAGGGTTTGGACATGTAGGTGATAGCCCAACATCAAGGGAAAGCAAGGCAGGAACTTAAGGCAGGAGCCTGACCAGAAACCAGCAGGGGAACACTGTTTACTGGCTTGATCGCAGGCTCACTCTCAGCTGCCTGTCTTATACAGCTCAGGCCTGCCTGCCAAGGGTCAGCTCTAAGCACAGTAGGGTGGGTTCTCCTACATCAACCAATGATCAAGAAAATCCCCCCACAGCCATGCCCATATGCCAATCTGATAGAAGAAATCCCTCAATTGGCTTCTTCTTCACACATGTGTCAGGTTCACAGCTGAATCTAACTATGACATGCATGAATACCCACATATGTATATGTGTGTGTGTGTATGTATGTATGTATGTATGTATGTATGTATGTATATCCATGGAGACAATTCAAATCCGGGTTTACCAGAGAAGAGTCTGAAAAGCCCAGGCTCCAGGAGATTAGATACTTTATTTTCTATTGTACCACTGCCAGGCAGTCTCTGTGCACTATCCTACTGAAGGGATTAATCACAGTGGCAAGGTGGTGAACATTAAGAGTGGAGGCAATCTTCTTGTAGCATGGACACATGTGAGAGTTCAAGGGGCCCTGCCCAGCCCCAGGAGTCATTGCTGTCTTCTGGACTACAGCTTCCTTATCAACAGACTATTATGATTGGCATGGTCCCGACTGGGGACTCACTTTCCCTGTTCCGTACCACATCCTGCATTGCTTCAAGTCAGCAGTAGTCATCAACATGACTAATGTGTTCTAGGTCTGGAACATTCCTGTTTAGCGAGGGCCTTCAGGAGAGAGTGGGTGTCTCTGTGTGTTCCTCACTGCTATTAGAGCAGAATGCACCCCAGTTTTCAGAGATGGGCTTCAGCACACACATCTGCCCACAGGAAGCGTGCTGGTCCAGCTCGTGGACACTGGGACTCAGGAATTTCCTGGCATTGCTTAGAATCTGAATCCTGAGCCTACCCCAGGTGTTAGGTGGGAGGATCTTGTCAATCAGAAGTGACTTTTATTCAGTCAATGGAAAATTCCACTTCAATGAAGTGTTGATACCCTAGGGATCCAGAAAAAAAAAGGCGTTTTCTACTGAAAATCATGAAGGAGAGCTTAAGGTTTTCAAAAGTCCAGGAATTGAGGAAACATGGGAAATGTTTCAGTTAATGAGCCTACAACCCTGATGCTTTCACCACCTGTCTCAGGTTTACACAGGGTTCGATGCTACCACGAAGAATGAACTTTGCAGTCAATGGATTCTTTGCCTCATATTCAGCTGGGTCTTCAGAACTGTTGTGTGACAATGGATAATCATTGTTTTCTCCTTGGAGCTGTGTTTCCAACTCTAAATTGGGCATAGCATCCCTAACTGTCCATGATTGATTTACTAGGGAATCCATCAATACTTGAAAAGTAGTATGTGCATTCTGGGTGCTTGTGAACCTGGACTTTCATATTTGCTCTTTTCCCACTATGCTGTGCATAACTGGGATTAAACAACATGCTCTATGAGATGTGTCACACAGCATTAGATCCTTTGTAGCCACCCAGCTAATGCTATTGCCTCCCTCTACCATTCCCTCTACAAACAGGAAGGCATAAACACATCAGTAAGATATACTGTGTGATAGAAGACACTTTTGCCTCTAATGGTCTGAGTTGTGATCACATCTCACTGAGGACTTTCTGGTTAGAAAGAAGGGAGAAAATTTTTCTAGTCCAATGAAAATCCCCAGGCCTGCCAGCATCAGGAGAAGAAGAAACAGTATTTCAAACCTAGCTCTCTAAGAAGAAAAGATTGTTTTATTATCATTTTCTAAATATGTAGCATTTGTTCTTGTCAAGAGAGCAGAAACAGTCCCAATCCCTTCCTATAACTCTATCATTGTATTACAAGCCTAGACAGAAACATGAAGCTTTTTGTGCTACCTTTCAGGGTTTCTACCAAAGACCCTTGGAATTCCGGTGGTTCTGATCATGTTTTTAAAAAATATTTTATTCATTTTTTTTATTTTGTGCATATGAATGTATTGCCTGCATGTATGTAAGTACACCCATGTTGTGCAATGCCACAGAGGTGAAAAGAGGGTGTTGGATCACCGGGAACTAGAGTTAATGATGGTTGTTAGCTGCCATGTAGGTGCTGGGAATCGAACCCGGGTCCTCTGCAAGAGCGATCTGTGCTCTTAACCACTGAGCCATTTCTCCTACCTTAGTTCTAAGCATTTTTATTCAGCCTCTGCCATGCAACATGCATATATATATATATATATATATATATATATATATAGAGAGAGAGAGAGAGAGAGAGAGAGAGAGAGAGAGAGAGAGAAAGGTTCCCTTGAAATAATGGGGTCAAACATACCCTGATTACCACATGCATTTTCCTCAACAACTGACTACCTGAAATAATAAAGAGGTCATCAAGTATATAAATTCCATATAAGGACTCTAATATGCATGATTTGGTGGTTATTCTCAGCAGGTCAATCTAGGATACTTTTATTAGTCTTCAAAGTGATACTCCAAGGTCAGTCATTTTCCATCCACATTTTGTCGACAAGGATTTGGTCTAACTGAGGGGCAGTCAGTTACTCAATGAAGCTCGGTATACTAGTAAAGGACAAACCTGGGATCTGAATGCAGGTTATCTGGATGCCATCTTTGCCATTTACCTCTACTCAATGTCCTGTTTCTGTGAAATAAATTTCTGTCGTAGGAATACCTAAAAAGGTAACACCACGGGCCCCTATCACTTGACCTACACTGTGTTTGCATGCTCTCATGTTAAGGTTGAGCAACGTGGTCGCTTCCAGTCTGACCACATCTTTCCATTAATGAGGATTTGGGACAGGCATGCCATAGAGGAAAGTAATAGAGATCTATACATTGGAGGCATTGTTTTTAATTTTTTTATTAATTTTATTTATTTCTGTATGTGTATGAATGTACTGTCTGCATGCAAGTGTGTGCACCCGTGTTGTGCAATGCTGCAGAGGTCAGAAGAGAGTGTCGGATTCCCCTGGAACTGGAGTTCTCCTGGAATTGGAGTTTCAGACAGTTCTCAGCCGCCATGTGGGTGCTGGGGATCGAACCCGGGTCCTCTGCAAGAGCGGTTGGCGCTCTTAACCGCTAGGCCATCTCTCCAGCCCACATTGGAGGCATTTTTAAGGGTGGGAGTTTGATGCATTGGTAGAGAAGAGCACTGTGCCATTTCAGTTATCTGGACTGTCATATAGAACAGCAGAATAAGAAGCAGTCTATATTTATGCCTGCGATTTGTTATATCACTATTTCAAAACTCTCAATAGACATGCACTGTGCTCTGTTGCCTATATGCACAGTGAACTATTCCAGTGCCTGCCCTCCCACCCCCCGGCTCTATGACTAGAGGACAGTAAAGACTGTAGAATCTCTTACTTTGTACCTACAGCCCCAGGTTAGCCAGAAATCTTTGATTTCACATGGTTTTTATGCTAAGGTCTGGACAAAACTTTGACTAAATAAACGGCCTCACTATTGGAAAATGATCTGAAACCTCTCTGGCTTAATGATCTTTCCACCTCAGACACGGAGCTGAGAAGCTTTCCCGTAGGAAGGGTGATACCAAGTGCTGAATTACTAAAACCACAAGTCCCAATGAAGCAACTTTAGAAAGAATTGTGGGCATTGTAGTTTTGATACCACTTCTTCCTGATATAGGCACTAAGTGATTATAGTTTGTTTCTCGAAAATGAGAAACAATCACTCACTCAGTGCTCAGTATATTCCAGGTACTGTGTTAAGAGCTGACATCTTGAAGATAGAACAAATGATGATGATTTTTGGTCTCATAATGCTTGGAGATGATTTGGGGGTAGGACAAATAAGTCAAAAGGAATGTATAATTACAAATTGATGTGTGTGTTGAAAGGGAAGTGGGAATGTCAGGGGGTCATAATAGAAATTGGGAAGGGATATTCTGACCCCTAAATCTCTAACACAGACCTGAAGGAAAATCAGTGGTAGATGATAGATGAGGGAACGAGTGGATCCTTTAAGGGAGGAAAGAGCTACAGTGCACAGAGAGGAAGAGGCCAGAGGGTCAACAAAGTTCTCATCCACCCAAAGTCCAGTGTCCACAGTGGGTATTGTAAAATATTTTAAGGAAGAAAATGTCATGACCCAATTTTTATTTTAGGAAGATTCCTTTGGCTGTGTCATAGACAACTGAGTCATTAAAACTCGCTGAATAATTCCAAAATATTTTTTATCTCACAAAACAGTGTCCTCCTTGAATCACAGCTAGAACACTAAGGATTACAGTTTGGAGTGAGCCTGAGTCATCTCCAGGCATTTTGTGCATGGTGAGGGCCTGGGGCCCTGGGCTTAGAAGATCACAGACTGAGCTTTTGTGGCGTCTCGTGCCAATGACTTGATGTGCCCTCCTCTTCCCTTCCTCTTCTTGATGAATCACAGCTGTTGTCCAAAATGGGAAGATCGTCTTGTCAGCCCCCACTCTCCCTGTCCCCATCAGGGGAGAGAGCCTTGCCAAGTCCCCCGCCAGAGTCAGGGACACCACCTGTTTTGCTGCATCCTCCTCCCACTCAGACATCTGACAGCTTCCAGGACACGTGGTCTGCAAGAGCACAGATCATCAGAGCTACAGGGACCTTAGGCACAATCCAGATCAGCTAAGTAGTTTACAAGCACTGGAGGAATATGGTGCCTTTATGAGCCCCAGTTAGCTGGGAACAGAATCAGAGCTGAAATGAGCCAAAAAGAGAACAGGAGGTTAATACATGTCCCAGGTGAACCTGGAGTTTGATTTGTGACAGTGTGGCATTGGAATGTTCTCTAGAATGAGAGTCCAGCAAGCTGAATCCTAGTCCCATCTCCAGAGCTGGCCTTCTGTGTGAACTTGGCTAAGCTTCCTCCTTCTGTGAACTTCAGTGCTCTCTTCTAGACTGTGAGAGAATTGTACCTGCACAACCTGCAATGGTTGACGTGAGCTTGGGCTCTTACTCTACAACACTAGGCATCTCTAGTGGGAACCCAGAGTGACACTGTCGAGGTGACAGGTGGATTTGACTGACATCTGATGCCTCCTTCTTTAATCAAACTTGAAAAGGCTGAAATAACTGTCACCAGCACAAAATGCTGTGTCCCCACAGTGCCCCACATGCCAGGCTGTGTTCTTCCACCATCATCCATGTCAGGACTCCATCCAGCTCTGCTTTTCCTGATGAAGATTCCCTCACTTTTAGTAGTTCTCTACTCCTTCTCCCACACCAAGGCACGCCTACCTATTGAGCATCTTCCATGTTCCTGTCAGAACATTGGTCAATCCAATTATAGATGGGATATAAATGACTGGTGATGCTGTTGCTGAGGGTAGTGACAATGGCAACAGTATCAACTGAACATCTCCTCAGCTAATTCTTTTCCTCACCACACCATGGTATATATATATAATATATATACATATATATATATATATATATATATATGTATATATATATATATGTGTGTGTGTGTGTGTGTATGTGTGTGCATACTAACATATGTACAAAATGACATCACATACAAAAATTCTCCAAAAAGCTAAAACCAACAAAAGCATTTTGTAAATGAGCTTTAAGAAGCCAAGAAACCAAAACCACTTGGATAGAGGTGCAAACAAAATTAAAACTCATCTCTAGGCAGAAGATGTAACTGATTTGTTATGTGGATAAAATGTTAATACATAAACATTTCCCCTCCTACCCCTTTCTAAACATAAGTTTAAGCCCAAAGAGTGACAAGTGGGAGAAGATTCATGGTGCTGAAGAATTGCTGAGGGAAAGATTTGGGGTGGGACTGAGGGAGAGCTCCAATATGGCAAGTAGGCCTTGATGTTGCATATAGTAAAACCATTCTGGCCTATAGTGTTAGCTGTGTTGCTAACACCCTGGTCTCTAATCCAGGAGACTTCACCCTGTTGCTACCTTCCTCTTTCCCCCTCTCTCTTTTTTTCTATGCCACTCAATAATGTTAATCTGAGCCTCTAAGAAGGCCATTACTTTCCCATATGGATCTAAATGATTCAGATGGCCTCACAGCATTCCTGCCTCTGAATCAACGTCTACACAAAAGTTCATACCCACATGTATATGCATGAGCAAATGATAGAGACAATAGGCATAATCCCAAATTCATGTGATTCCCTATTTACTTGCATGTGTGAAATGATGGCCTTACAAACAGTGTCTATGGAAATGGTCATGGGATTTATAACTTCCTTCTCTCCGTTAGTGCCTTGAGAGTAGAATGTTTTAGGAAAGAGGTGAAGAAACCATTCCTTAGTTCACTGGAGTGTGCACAATGCTCTCAAGCATGGTTGATCCTTTGGCCACAGGGTTTGCCTGGCCTCCCGCTTCCAGGACATCACAATCCCATAGTGCTCTGCAGTTCCTTGTATAAGTTTTCAGAGTGAACACAGGTGGGAAGCTCACCCTTGCTCCACTGTTTACACTTCTCAGTGCCCAGCAGGCCAGTGGCTACTACTAGTTTTAGCTGATGTGTAAACAGAGGAAGCACAGATCCCTTCTGTCCTGTACAACTCTCCTTACCCCTCCCAATGAAAAACGAACACTTTTTACTTTCTCCTGGTCTTCCAGGATGGGTGATGCAGAATAATTACCCTCACAGGCCTGAGTCAGGAATGCTGGCTTTTTCCTGGGATCACAGTGGGGGAAACAATGTCAATGCAAGCTAGTATCTTTTCTCAGTAACTTGCCCTTTTGCATAAACTTGTTAAAAGTCAGCAAAGAGTCTGGAGAAAATAAGTAGAAGATGAAGTGAAAGAGACTATATTCTCCCTCTACTGGTAGATAATATGAAATAATTAAGACCAAGAGGCATTTTAGGAATGAACTGAAATAATATATGGAAGACAAATACTACATTATATACTGAAGACAAATACTACCTTATAAACTTGGCACGGGATAAGTGCTTCTTAAAATGAGGTGCATATTTGTGTGTGCATGTGTATATATGTCATATGCGCATGTGTATATATGTACATATGTGCAGGAGTATGTGTATACATGTGCTTATGTGCAGGAGTATGTGCATGTGTATATATGTACATGTGTTCAGGAGTATGTGCGTGCATGTTCATGCAGTTCTGGAAGACTGCTGTCAGTTCTTGAGGAAGAATAGAGGGTGACAGCTTCCTCTCTTTCTCTGAGATAAGTGATTTTTGGAAGAAGCACTTCTCATCAGTTGTAGGCCTGAGCCGAGACTGTAATTAATAGCTCTTCCTCACTCAGTCCAGATTTCCTTCTCTCATGCTCCAAAGTGCCCACAGTCCGTGCACTTCATTTTTTGTGTGGCCTGAGGGGCCATTTCTATCAGCTGAAGTGCCAAGTGTCTTTGCCATAGCAGAGCTCATTAAATGCAGCCTTGTCCTGGGTAGGTGCTTTTAGAGGCCTGAGAGCGCAATGCTTCAGATCAGCCTGCCTCCTGTCTAGTTGGTGGTGTAGGTGAAGGTGGCTGTAGTCTCTTAGCTTTGGGTTCACATATGTTCAGTTATTCATCATGTGCGCTGTAGCCAACCCTCAGTGGGATTCAGTCAAGAGGCATCACATGTTTTCATAGACTTTACTCAAAATCCAAATAATTGCTTTCATACTGTGATGAAATGAAGGACCTGTGTAGAATTCAGATAGTAGCAGATCGACAAGATTTGAAATTTGGTTCTGGGGAGCACTGGTTATAAGACCTTGAAAATGAGTTCTCTGAGAGTATACATCATGTCTTGTTCACCAATGGAATCCCAATGCCTCTTAAGGTACTTTTATTGTAGGGGCGAGGTGAAATAGTTGGTGGGTGAACAAGTAAGCTAATGGCTGAATTGTAGGTGTGGATGGGTGCATGGATTCACGGCTGGGTGAACACATGAAATGATGGAAGGCTGCATTTATCTAAAGTAAATGTGAGATATACCTCAATTTCAGAGAGATGCTATAAAGATTAAATGAAATAAAATTGACAAACATTTGATCCAGTCCCTGATATGTAAAGGATTCTAAACAAAAATGTACCCTTATCCTATTGCCATGTATACTTGTTAACAAGGTAACATTTAACTTCTCCAGAACCTACAAGGTTCTGATTATCCACTTGTGAACTTTGAGCTTTGTAGGTAATCACACGGGCCCATGATACTCTTTAAATACTATGAATCTTGTCATCTCACTACTTAATGAACCCCCATCAATGGGACCCAACAACTAAAGATTACAATGCTTTCTTCCATGAACCATTATCAAAATGCTAAGTGCAGTATAAAATGTCTGCTAGACTTCATTCTTACTTGGCTTCCCCAGTTCTAACTTATACCACTCTGCCCACAACACTTTGTATATCCACTGGCCTTAATTTCTAGACTGGGGTTAGAACATACCCAGTTATTTTCTCCTCAAGAACTTCACGGTTCTTTCCCCCACACCCTAAAGTGGCTCCCATCATATAAGTTACCTCAGGACCCCTTCATACATGTACTTAGATTTCTATAGATCATTTTCCATTAAATGCCACATTATAATGTCTGTAATTATGTGATCACATATTGGTGCTAGTATCTAACCTGAGATCTTCATGTTTTTGATATTGTTTACCAGTGAATACATCATTTAACAACAAAAAGACATCAATAAGTATAAATGTTAACCTAAATTCTGACTTCACCTTTTCCCTAGTCCTTATACCATATACATGCCTACCACTCATGGTGTGAACAGATTCTTTTCTATATTACAATTAAGGCCTAACCACTGCATTTTTGCTTCTCTGTCTTGTAGGTTTCCTGGAAAGTTGAAACAGATGTATGATCTGATAGAAGCTCAGTAGTCACTGGTCCTGAGACCCTGTTTATGCCTTCTTGTTCAGCTCTAATTGTCCAGTGCACTGATCATATGTTGGACTCTAATTCTCTGCAAGTTTGCTTACTCCAACTCTTTCTAGAAGTGAAGCTAGCAGTTAAAGGAGAGTTATAGGTACGTCAAAGATGGCCTTGATGCATTTCAAAATATCAAGATGTTTGTTGCATTTCGGTTCAATAAAGAAGATCCTTCGAAGAGAAGTAGGATATAATCCGCTGATTCCTTTCATGAGCTGAGTTTAAATGCAAAACTCTCAGGGATCAAGCAAGGGCCACAGCATGTATCCACTGAGGGGGAAACTGAACAAAAGTGACCAAGCAGTGGTTGTAGATGCAGTCGGCATGCAAAAATAGGTACTTTTAAATTTTCAACGCTTGGAACAAAAGCCATTCATTACTAGACCTTGTGTTTTAGATCAAGTCGCACTAGAGAAAGGAGCCATGTACCTCTAGGGAACTCTCTGGTCATATCTTTACATTTTCCCCATTTTATTCATAAAATCTGAGGTCTGAGCATTTGATAAGAGACAGAGTTATTTACAGCATGTCACTTTGAATCAAGGAATAAACATGCTCTGGGTATGTAACCCTTACATATACATGGGGAAAACTATGCATTCAAAGAAAGGGATCTTGGAGCCTTGTGCAAACAGCCTGGACTGGGTGGCTCATTTTCCTTATGCGATCGCTTCTTTGCTATTTGATGAGAAGAGCTATGTGTCCAAATTCTCTACTCATGTAACTTGGAGATGATGGAGCTTGTCAAATTGGACAAGAATTATCATCAGCAATTTCTTCAATGAGTTGTGCTGGATTTTCTGAGACTGGTTAAAACAGAGCTTGCGCTGGGAAATTGTCTTTTAGTCCTTGTTGCCCAAATTAGAACTAAAGTGAAATAAAGTTCCAAAGTGAAATTAACCAGTATTTTCACTGGGAAAAGATGTAGGAATTTGTTCAAGGTGCACGTATATACCCAGAGAGACTTTTTTTTTCAAAAAAAAAATCATTACCTTTGTGTTCTATTTTCATTAAGGGATATGCGGGATAAATTAGACTTTCTTTCAAAAAGACTGGCCCTGGCCAGCAGACCTCAGATACCTCCAGAAATGGTACTTCTGAACAAGAGGTGGAGCTACAGGCACAGCAACCCCTCCCAACCAGTCCGCTCACCAAGGGGGAGGGGCTATGGGCTCATAAGGAAGAGAGTGCAAGGGGACAGGCTATCTCTTTCTCATCCAGCCAGTACCATGTTGTGGGGAACATCCCAGGTGTCCCAGCCCAGGGACTGAAGGGAGTGCCAAAGAGACCCAGAAAGTGAAGATTTCCCCCATTTTCTCTGTAAGGGAAAAACCCATTAAACTCACTAGATTTCCCTAACTGAGGTTTTTAGAGACTGTTCCTCTAGGCCTGAAGTAGGGTGGGGGAGGTGGTGGGGTACCAAAATGGCCACCAAAGCATGCATTTGAGCTAGTGTGCTGCCCTCCTAGGAAGGCAAATTTGCTGACACAGGATGACATCTATCAATTGATTCATCTTCCACAGTGACATTTCATCTCTAATTCTATAGCCATTTGCCTTCTAGGTATTTTGAGCATCTAACCATTTGTCATGGGTCTTAAATACTCTTGCATAGATTTATATTAGAATCTACTATGCAACCCTACCATGATGGTTCCTCTTGCATGAGCCATAAGAATGATCTTCAAGGCTACAACTGGCTATATTTTAGAGAATAAGAGACTTCGGAGTGCATGTCTGTGGATAGTACTCTGATATTAAACCTCACTCACCTATGGCTCAGGGACCATTGTCAAAAAGGGGGCAGAAAGATTGTAAGAGGAAGGGTTGGTACATGAACATAAGGAAACAGACTTTCAGGCCATTGGAAATGTGTTCATATTAATTTGCAGCAATGCTGACAGCCTGCACAAGACCCATGTTGACTTACCAGAAAAAAATCCATCATGGAGCAGGAGAAATGGCAGCAGGCCCCAACACTAGCCAAGGAAGTATTGCAAAAGATTACTGGTGGGTGAGGGAAACTATATCTTTAAGAGAGTGCCTCTAGATAGGCTGACTAAACTCCAGTAGATGAATTTGCAGTGAAGAACACCTGGATAGAAATGCTTGCCAAGACAGGACTTAACATATATGACAAAATGTCTGAAATATGGTGGGGGGGGCTATAGGGAGCGTGGAGGGGAAAGGGAGATCTAAGCTTTATTAAGATGTATTATCGGGGCTGGAGAGATGGCCTAGTGGTTAAGAGCGCCGACCGCTCTTACAGAGGACCTGGGTTCGATCCCCAGCACCCACATGGCGGCCGAGAACCGTCTGAAACTCCAATTCCAGGAGAACTCCAGTTCCAGGGGAATCCGACACCCTCTTCTGACCTCCGCGGCATTGCACGACATGGGTGCACAGACTTGCATTCAGACAGTACATTCATACACATACAGAAATAAATAAAAAATTTTTAAAAAGATTAAAAAAAGATGTATTATCTGAAATACAAAAGTAAAATATTAAAAATGGAAAAAAGAATTATCGTCTTTTTTTTAATTTTTTTTTAAATTTTTTATTTATTTATGTGTATGAATGTACTGTTTTGCGAATTATCTTCTTAAAATACTGCTTCTACGTTATTCTCTGACCCCTATTTTCTGTAAATAAATCTTAATGAGTCTTCCAAGTAAGTCCAACTTTCACTGTCTGATTTCCAAGCCTTCCTCCACTGCATCTATTCAAATGTATCCCAGTACTTCCTGTTGATCAATCAAATCAGAATCATCCTTTTTATACACAATCAAGTTTATTTAGGCATCAGTTCCATGTCTCTGCTTGTGTTTGCAATTGCTGCAATGCATTCTCTTGATACTTGGATGTTAGTGAATTGTACATGCACAGTCATGTCCTGTCTTCTTTCCATAGCTCATTTGTGCCTTTGATAATATCACCACCATCTATTCTTCAAGAAAAATTCAAATCCACCCTTGTAAAGTTCATTTGATCTTTCTTCTTGGAACTCCAAATGCATTTATAACTAGTCAAACGCTGTTAAATATCTTCAAGTGATTTAAATGATTGTTTGTTTTGTTTCAAATGGGATTTTTAGTCCCCGTTTTCACGATGGAAATGATGGAAATGACTGCTGCACGTAACACTGATTTGCAAAGTTCTTAGTCAATTACTCGATGGATCTCTTAGATATGGGGGAGATTTAATACTGACTGGTGAAGAGACAGCTACTGCTCTTTCTATGCCTTTTCCTAGTCCCCTGCCCATATGTTCACTTTTTTTATAGATCTTTCCAGAGCATTCATTGGAACACTTTTCACTTAGTAGGTAGGGCTATTATGTTCAAAATTCAGTCCTCAGGAACCTGTAAGATTGTTTCTTTATGGTCATATATCACCCTGGTTATTCAAGATCCATGCAACCTCAATCAGACAAAACCCAGCATAGAACAGGGGAAATGAACCGGAGGCCCCACCCTTAGCTGGGGAACTATTGTTAGCTGATCACTGCTGGGTGATGGAGAGTTGATCTTTAAAGAAGTGACACTAGATAGGATGACCAGGCTCCAGTGGATGAAGTCACATCAAGGGACCTCTGGGGACATAAACTTGACTCAATAGTCCTTACCATACATGAAAGAATGTGTGAGTATTAGGGTTGCAGACAGGGGAACTATGACTAAGATATATTGTATGAACTCCCCCAAAATTCAGTAGTAATATACATTGAAAAAATGTCAGTCTTCTACCAGGGCACTCTTTTTTGCTCTAAGTTCAGTCATATACTTTACATGATTGATTTCTAAATAGATCCAACTATAGCTTACTGTGTTCCTTCTCTTGTTTGCAACAGGGTAAATGATCAGGGTGGTATAATCTCTGCAGATCCTGAGTTCTTTAGCCAAGAAAAGAACAATCTTAAGTCTCCAATATTTCTAACAGGAGCAACAGAATTCCCCACTGCCTTAAGGAAAGTAGTTTGTAGTTGCTTCCTAATGTCTGCTTCTGACCTCTCGTCCCACCAGGCTCCATGCTCTGCTAGAGTTACCTTTTTTATAGACACCACTGAAATTGATGTCAGGGTATCAAGTAGAGATCATCTTCTCCAACCCTTTCACCAGACATATGATAACATGATGACTCACAAGAAACATGATTCTATGTCAGTCTCAGACCAAAGCAGAGGCAGAGTCAAAACATAGAACCCCTGTCTTCTCTTTGATCAGCTTGCTTTCCAGGATCCCAAGTACATAGAGAGGATTTAATTTTTTTTTGTACTGTAACCCCTGAATCTCATCAGACAGTGTCTGGTGCAAGAAAAAAAAATTCAAAAAGTAACAAATTACATTTATAAATACTGCTTCACTTCCAAGGCTTTTGCATGACTTAGGAGAAGGAAAATATTTCAGAGAAGATAATTGGCCCACATTGGTGTCTCCTTCAGTGCTTGTGCCCTATGGGACTCTTCTTCTGCCTGTGGGTCTGGACATAGGCAGGATCCCAACCCCTTGAAGCACAAAACTATGGGTTAAAAGTAGCAATATAGAGAGCATGGACTGCAGGGCCATGAAGCATTTCCCTAAAACAATTAGGGGAAGTATCTGGAAATCATGCTTAGTTTTAACATCTCCAACCTTAATAATGGCAGGATATAAAAAATAAAATGACGGGTTTGCAAAAGGACAAAGAATGTGACATTAAAATCAAATCCAAAAGCCACTTGCAGTCTGACTTTCACTTGGACTGTGGATTATGTCATTCTATTTAAAGCCCAGCTCAAATTTTGTTATCTGCACAAGGCTTTTATCAATCCTTACTGTCAAAAATATATTTTTTTTCCAAAATACTATCATAGAATCTAGTTAATATATCACTTCTGGCTTGTGTGTCTTGTGGTTTAGTTGTTTATGTATTTGTCTGTCTTTCCCATTAGATTGAGAGACTCTTTGGGACAACAGTTCCCTTAGTATGCATTTATATTTCCTACAGCAAGGATGGCAGGTATGCGGTACACTTCCTGCCTCTCCTTCATTCCTAGCTTCAGGCAGATGGCGATAATCAATCACAACATTCCTTACCATAATGCTTGCAAAAGGTCTCAGAATCCTTTATAACAAAGCCCCTTAGGCTTCTTCTCTGCAATTTCCTACAAAAGGAATTTATTTGCCGTATCTATTCACCTGGAGCAGCACAGTGTTTGCAGCAGTATTTGGCATTCTGTTAATATTATTATTATTATTACTATTATTATTATTATTATTATTATTATTATTATTTGAATGAACTCCTAACAAGCATATCTTTAAAAAGGCTTCAAAGGTTGGTATGAGTGCTAAGGGAAAAGTGAGGGACAGTAGGAAGGACCACAGCTAGTAAGATTAGGAGAGTAGTATTTGAAGGTTGTAGGAGAGTTAGTTTAAGATATAGTTTCTTCATGATCTGGGGATCTAGATAAACATAACTTGACTAAAATAAAATATCTGCAATAATCAGGAGAAAAAGAAAAAAAGTTTATTTTGGATCATAGTTTTAGAGGTTGTCTCTTTTGCAAGGCAGGGCAAACTGCTCCATCATAGCCAGGAAAGAAAAGAGAGGAAGAGAAAGTAGGCAGAGTTCCACAATCCCCTTTCTATGTTCTTAATGACCTAAATGACTTCAGACAAGGCCCTATTTCTCAATGTCCATCCAGCAACTCATATCACTCTGAATAGCAAGCCTTTGGAGACATTCAGAATCTCAACCATAGCAGCTTTTCAGGCAACAGGATTGTTCCAATTGGCCTTATGTAGATGAAGTGGAAGAAATGGACCCTGAAGGCAAAAGCATTCACCAGAGGCCCAGAGATGGAATGACACACTCTGTGTCTAGCATAGATTGAATGAATGAGTGGTCAGCTGTGGCTCCAGGCACTTTCTACCCAAGACACCCAGGCTTGTCTTTTTTACTTTTCATTTCTAAGCGCAATGCTTCCTTGCTCTTTTGTTTAAATTAATTAATCTCATTTTCCCCACTGTTGGTTTGCTTAGCTAATTAAAAGTTCTGCTGGGGAGAAATGTGGCTTCATGATAAGTTAGGTAGCATTGGTCATTTATCAACAGTTTGCTGTTAAGTAAACTTCACTATACTTAACATTTTCATGTGAAAAAAAGAGAGAGAGAGAGAGAGAGAGCTACCACTTACCTTGTTTGCTGGCTTTATGTGAACACAGCTTACTCTATGTAGGCAACAATGCAGGCATGGGTGATTCCTTCCCCAGGTTTCTTCTTCAGTGTGGGAAGGAGCCCAGGGAACAACAAGAGCCAGTGGCATCAACTGGAGTCAGAATTGTCAGTTCATATTTGTCAACCAAAGTAGAGCAGATTCTGCTACAAGTAAAATCAGAGGATCCAGTGACCATCTCTGCTTCCTGGAGACGGAGGAGGATTATTGCTCTTGCAGAGGACCCAGGTTTGATTCCCAGCATCCACATGGCAGCTAAGAACCATCTTTAAGCAGGGCATGGTGACGCATACCTTTAATCCCACCATTCAGAAGACAGAGGCAGGTGGATCTCTGTGAGTTCAAGGCCAGCCTGGTCCACAGAGGGATTTCCAGGCTGGCTGGGGCTATAGGAAGACCCTGTCCCAAAAAGACAAACAAAAAGAAAAGACAGTCTTTAAGCTGTGACTTGGTCTATTTGGTTGGCTTTGGAAAATCCTTGGCTATTATCTCCTTTAATATAGCCTCTGTCCAATATTGGATTGTCAAATTCTAATTTCATCATTTATTCTTGTCCACTTAAATCTGTTATTATTTTTTCTCCCTGTGCTTCAGGTTGGATAACTTCCATTGACTTGTCTCTTAATTCACTAATTCCTTCAGTCAGCTATGTACTGCTGCAGTTGGGCCTATCCAATTAAGTCTTAACTTTAGAAAGTGTACATATTCCACTTAAAACTGTGTTTAGTCCTGCTTTAGAGATTCTTTTTATTTTATCAAATTCCTGTGTCTTTTTTCATTTCTCCAACTTTTTAATGGTAATAGTAGGTTTTGAATAGCATTATCTAATTCCAATAGGTACTTGGATCTCGTATTTGACCATTTTTCCTTTGTTTATGGATAACAGTTTCTTACCACTTTGCATAGATTGAAATTTCATTGTGTGCTGAATATTGCGATTTAGACAACTTTAGAAACTGGGGTAAGTATTATTTTACCCTGGAGAGGAAAATATTTTAGCTAGAGAAAGGAGATCATGACTTCAATTAAATTTAATTATGAGTTGAATCAGCTCACACCTAGGTTGTGACTTTATTTGATGTTTATTAACCTATGACTTCAAATGACACTTATCAAAACATGTCCTGTATGAATTCCTGGGTCTTTCTATAGCAGAACTTTGAATTTTAAAAACTTCAAAGTGAGGAAAGCTTGTTCTTTTTCTCTCTTATCCCCAAATATCCCTCAATTTGACTATGCATTCATCAAAAGTCTTATAGAATATCCTTTCGGGACAAAACATAGACATCTGCCTGAGCTCACTGTAGTTATGGCTATTGTACACAAGATTGAGCCTGCCAAAATTTCATCATAGATAGGGAGAGGCCCATTAGGCGATTAGGTGCTGGCGGAGATGGTCAAAAAATAATTTAAAAATTTTTTTATGTGTATGAATGTACTGTCTGCATGTATATTGGTGCACCCGTGTCGTGCAGTGCCCCAAAGGTCAGAAGAGGGCATCGTATTCCCCTGGAACTGGAGTTAAAGACAGTTCTTAGCCACCATGTGGGTGCTGGGAATCGAACCCTGGTCCTCTGCAAGAGCAGTCGGTGCTCTTAACCGCTGAGCCATCTCTCCAGCCCCTCCCCAAAATAATTTTTTAAGTGAAAATTAAAATTCTTGCAAAAAATTGAGGGTTAGTCTAACAAATACAATCCATCCTGCCTGGTCATATTACTGTGACTATTTTTCTGGCTTATCCTGTCCCAAATAAGATCTTCTGCCTAAGGAAGTGATAGTTTTCTACTCTCTTGTGACTCAATAAGGTAGAAGCATCTGGGGAGGAAGCAGACACTATTTTTAAACCATTAGGCTTCTTTTTTTTAAAGTTAATTTATTGAGAGCATTTCATACAACATTTCTTAATCAAATTTAGATTTGTTCCCCCATCCATGCCCACCCCTTATGTCCCCCCACCCCCCGCCAGAGCTCATGGATTTTTTTCATACATGTTAAGTCCTGTCTTGCATCTTTTTCTCAGTCTGTTGTAATCTTTTTGATGCACAATTTTATTGTTTTGGTCAGTTCTTTGAATAGATTTTTCTCTCTCTTTTTTGTTCCCTTTAATTTTATATTATTCCAAAATATGCATATGTATATACTCCACCCATAAATCAAAAGTACAAAGTCTGAAAATAAACTATAGGTTAATTCCAAAACACATTTAGAGATTCACATTTTGACAGTAAAGTTGCATGCAAGTAAAAAGAATTATAACTTTATATTCTTTTTTTTAGAATATGAATGCATATCTTCGATCCATATATGGTAATTACAATGTGTGAATACAAGTGGTAGGACAATTCTAGAGCCCACTAAGAGATTCACATTATACTAGCACAGTTGCTGTCAGATACAATGAAATATAATAATAAAGTTGTTCAGCTTGCCTGCCAACCGGGGATTTGGTGTTAGCATCCACAAATGATGGAAACCATTCACCTTTTTCCCCTCCGGGACTGTGTTACTTCACTTAGCATAATGGCTTCGAGCTCCATCCATTTACCTGCAAAGTTCTTGATGTCATCTTTCTTTACCGCTGCATAGAACTCCATTGTGTAGATGTACCAAATTTTTGTTATCCAGTCATCAGTTGAGGGGCATTTGGGTTGGTTCCAGCTATTTTGAAGAGAGTTGCAATAAACATAGCTGTGCATGTATCTTTGCGGTAGGATGCGTCTTGTGGATATATACCCAGGAGTGGTATGGCTGGGTCAGGTGAGTCTTTTAAGGGTTCTCCACACTGCTTTCCACAGTGGTTATACCAGTTTAAATTCCCACCAGCAGTGGATGAGTGTTCCCCTTTCCCCACAACTTCTCCAGCATTTGGTGTCTTTTGTTTTCTTGATCTTGGCTAGTCTTATTGGAGTGAGAAAATACCTTAATGTGGTTTTAATTTGCATTTCCTTAATTATTAATGATGTTGAACACTTTTTAAGATGTTTCTCAGCCATCTTTACTTCCTTACTGGTGAAATCTCTGTTAATCTCTTAATCCATCTTTTGAGTAGGTCATTTGTTTTCTTACTTTGTTTTTTAAGTAGTTTATATATTCTGGATATTAATGTTCTGTCAGATGTATCAGTGGTGAAGGTTTTTCTCCCACTCTGTGGGTTTTCTCTTTACTCCCTTGATTGCTTCATTAGCTGTACAAAAGCTTTTGAGAAAAATCAGTAGCCTTTCTTTACACCAACAATAACAACTGGAGAAGGAATATAAGGAGACCTTCCCAATCACAATAGCCTCAAAAAAATAATACCTAGAAGTAAGCCTAATCAAAGACACCAAAGACCTCTACAACAAAAATTTTAAAACCTTGAAGGAGATTGAAAATGACATCAAAAGATGGAAAGACCTCCTATGCTCATGGATTGGAAAAATTAATAAAGTAAAAATGTCCATTCTATCCAAGTTAAGATACAGATTCAATGCAACCCCAATCAAAATCCCCATGAGCTTTTTCACAGACTTGGAAAAAAAATCCTTAAATTCATATAGAAAAACAAAAGACCCCAAATAAATATAGCAACCCTGAGTGAAAAGTGCAATACTGGGGGATTACATTACCAGACTACAGGGTTATAATCATAAAGACAGCCTGGTACTGGCACAAAAACAGAACCATTGACCAATGGAACAAAATTGAAGATCCAAACCTGAGCTCATATAACTTCAGCCACCTCATATTTGACAAAGGGGCCAAAAAGGTTCAATGGAGGAAAGATAGCATCTTCAGCAAATGATGTTGGCAAAACTGGATCACCATCTGTAGAAGAACAAAATTAAACCCCTACCTCTTGCTCCGTACAAAAATAAACTCAAGTGGATCAAAGATCTCAACCTGAAACCTGAAACCCTGAAGGTGATAGAAGGAAAAGTTGGCAGCAACCTACAAGATATAGGCATAAGAAAAGACTTTCTAAATCAAACAGCAGTTGCACAGGAAATAAGGGCAACAGCTGACAAGTAGGACCCCATTAGGCTTCTTTGTGTCCATAGTTCTCTAATATCTTAAGAATCATTTTGATGAGCTGGAGACATGGCTTCTCAGTTAAGGACACTGACAGTTTTTGCAGAGGATTTGGGTTCAGTTCCCAGCAGCCACATCACCATGTGATGTGGCTAACAACTCTCTGTAATACCAATTCCAGGGGAATCTGATGCCCTCTTCTGACCTTTGTGGACATTGCTTAACCCAAGTAGATTTACACTCATACACACAAAATAAACATGATCAATAACACTTTTTTTAAAAAGGATCTTTTTGATAATGTGACATTTTCTTTCAGCTTTACTTGTGAGAGGATGGATCTCTTGAAGTGCTACATCCCAAGCTGCAGGATAACTTCTGAGGTCACTATGTTCATAGTCTAAGATGTCTTCCAGGAGGGACCTGGACAGCTTTTATGTGTGGTTTCTGTGGTGAAGACTAGCCACAGTTGGTTCCAGGTCATCTTAATGTCTTAATGCTCATTAAGTAACACACCCAAATCTGAATGGCTTACAACAAACATTAATTTTTCTCACGTCCGTGAACATTTGAATTGACTATGGTTTAGCTAGGATTATCTGTGTTTAGCTGTAGGCTGCCAATTGAGAATAGGTATGATCTAGATTGCCCAAACTTCTCCTTAGCTGTCTAGTGTGTGTTCTTTTATTTTTAAATATTTTATTTATTATTTCATTTTATGTATATGAGTGTATTGTCAGCATGGATGTAAGCATATCTCTCATGCTGTACCCTCAGAGGTCAAAGAGGGTGTTGAATTCCCCTGGAACTGAAGTTATGGAAATTTGTTAGCTGCCATGTGGGTGTTGGGAAGAGAACCCTGGTCCTCTTAACCACTGAGCCATTTCTCCAGTTCCATGTTCTTCTTATAATAGAGCAGGAGATGATATATATGATATAGAATAAGGATTGGACATGTTTTCTTGTCATCTTTATCCATTTATTTTTTAATTGATTAATTAATTAATGTTTATGTGTATGAATGTACTGTCTACATGTTGGTTGGTGCACCCGTGTCATGCAATGTCTCAGAGGTCAGAAGAGAGCATCAGATTCCCCTGGATCTGGAGTCAAAGACAGTTCTTAGCCACCATGTGGGTGCTGGGAATCGAACCTGGGTCCTCTGCAAGAGCAGTCAGTGGTCTTAACCACTGAGCCATCTCTCCAGCCCTTGTCATCTTTAAATAAATATGTTGAAATGTACTCATAATGTGATAGTATTTGGGGGCAGAGCTTCAGAAGATACCCAAGTCTTGAGGGTAGAATCCTCTTTGTGTGATTAGTGTCTTTATGAGAAGAGGCAATGGAGAATTTGCCTTTCTTCCCTTCTCTCCTCTCCTCTCCCCCTCTTCTCTTTCCTCTCCTCCTCCCCTTCCCTCTTCTACCAATTTCCTTCCCTTCTTTTCCTTTCCACTAGCCTCCACTTCTCATTTCCCCTCCCCTTTCTTCCTCTACACTGACCTCTTCCTCCTTTTTCTTCTCCTCCTCTATTCTCTCCCTCTCTCCTCTCCCTCTCTCCTCTCCCTCTCTTCCATGTGAGGATACAAGTAGAGATACATCTGCAAGCTGAGAAGAATACCAGGCTAGAATATTGTTCTCGTTAAGACAGGGTCTCCCTTTAGTGCCAGGTGGCCTAGAGCTCACTACGGCGTAGACCAAGCTGGCTTTGAACTCACAGAGATCCACCTCCTTCTGCCTCCAGGATGCTGGGATTAAAGCCATGTGCCACCATGCCCAGCAATACTACATTTTTCAACACCATAATCTTGAACATCCCAACTCTCGGAACTGTGAGAAATGTATTGCTTAAGTCACCTAGCTAGTGCTATTTTTGTTCTATTTGTCTAAACTGACAAAGTTGGGGCTGGAGAGATGGCTCAGTGGTTAAGAGCACTGACTGCTCTTTCAGAGGACCCAGGTTCAATTCCCAGCACCCACATGGCAGCTAAGAACTGTCTTTAAATCAGGTGTGGTGGCGCATGCCTTTAATCCTAGCACTCGAGAGGCAGAGGCAGGAAGATGTCTGTGAGTTCATGGCCAGCCTGGAGTAAGTTCTAGGTCAGCTGGAGCTATAGGGAGTCCCTGTCTCAAAAAAAAAATTAAATAAGTAAATAAATAAATAAATAAATAAAACTGACAAAGTTAGAAACACTAAAGGAGTAAGTTTAAAGCCTCCTGTCACATATGCTAATATTTCATTGGTCAAGCCAAGGGATCATGATGATATCAAGATTAATAGGGGAGATAAGCAGACTGCAGCAGCATAAGGGAATCAGAATATACATGCAAGCCCATGATAGGAAACAAGTAATTTGAAGGCATTGTTAAGTGTCTGTATAAGGGTAGGAAAATTAAAGCATTAAAAAGGCATCCAGAGAATGTACTAAGTCTCTGAAACTTATAACCAGAATCCCTTATATTTTCTGCATTTACCTTTTTATATTGAGAACCCATATGGGAATCCTCACCCCAGACGGAAGAGAATAGACCTGAGGCAGCCCAAGCCAAGATGCGGACCCTGGTCCAGATGGAAGTGTTCCTCTCACCTGTTCCTCCCAATTCAGATGCTAATGGCAGTGCATCTATTAAGGAAAGGGGAAACCAGGTGCCTAATGAAAAAAGAAATGCAACTGACATTGTGGCCCAGACTGCTGGCAGGACTGTTGCCCTGGGTAACATGACTCTGTGTGCTTTAGAATCTGTCCTGCTATAGTAGTTCTGGTCTTTAAATTACCAGCAAGTTTCATTAAGCAGAATCCTGGGCCCCAACCTCAGAAGTTGTTAACTTAATTCATCTAGGATGAGTGAGACCCAATAATTTACATTTCTAGCAAGTTCCAGGAGATGCCAATGGTGCTAACTTTGGGACAAAAAAACAAGGATCATTGCCCAGGCCTTAAATCTTCCAATGCTAACACAGTTCGTGCACACTCCCAAAGGTAATTAAGAATCCTCATTCTTTCCTTTGATGGTCTGCCATTGTTCCTGATGGGATGAAAGTATTCATGAGGCAAAAATAAATGTAGCTGTAGCCTGGCATGCTGGAGCCAGTGCTGTGTTGTGATGGTGGAGGATGCTAAGGTATCTTCATTACAAACTTTTTCCATAGGCCTGGACACACTCCATCCATCTCTATGGGTCTCAGGTTCCTCACATAAAAAAGAAAAAAATAAATTTGAAGATTGTATTTCTGAATTATTGGCCCTTTAGGACTCTAAAATGCTTAAACTCACAGAAGAAAACAGATAAATGGTGTTTTCTGGGATCTAGTAGACAGGAAAAATGGGGAGATGCTGGTTCTGTTAAATAAAACAAAGACTGTGTTTCATCAGTCTCTTCACTAATGTCCATCATTTTTTCCGTAGAACTTCACTTGACATATCTTATTGTATTAAGTCGTTATGTCTCCCTGATCTCCTCCAACATATGATATTAATTGTGTTTTTATTTAAGGTATCATGATAGCAAACATCATTTTGGGTTTGTCTGACACTTATTTTATGGGAGTTAAGTATTTTTGAAAGAAATATCAAAAAGTTGACCACATAGTATCCAAAGTGCATGTTGGCTACAGAACTTGTGAGGACCAGTACAAAATGAAGTTGTAAAATCTCCTTTCCAAACTTCAAGGAAATTGTTAAATTTTCTAAAATATATGTACTTATTTTTTGTCAACAATTTCTCTCTCAACTTGTCATAGTGTTTATTTGTTATTCAATGTCGTTCTAACTAGAGCAAAAAGCATTTTAAATTGTTACTGTGAATTTTATCATTTATCATTGACAGTTTTAAATATAATTACAAGAACATTTAACTCATATTCAGAAGAACAAAATTTACATAATTCACATTTTGAAGTTTGCACTTGTGTATGTTTTGGTCTTAACAAACCAGAAAAGATGGTGTACAAGCTAAGTCGACTGTTTTCAGTTCACTTTTTGATATGCATGTATTCTACTGACATTCCATCTTTGACATACTGATGGAAGAAAGGACCAAAAACTAAAATAACATGTATCTTCTCATATTTCACTTTCTTTCAGTTACTTTCAATATAAGAACATACTTGAAATGAGAGATAATGTGAGTTTGAAAGGATAGAATAAGGTTTGATGGTGGCTAATGATTGGAAGAATAACTTCTAAGAGCAGTCAGGATCTCTGCTACCCAGTTAAAGGATTCACCTTGTCCTTGATTTGAATCTCACTGAACATCCATGTACCACTGGTCTATTGGAAAACAATGGTCATGGGCAGCCTGAATGCTATGTGTAAAACAAATGACAAGCGGGGCTGGAGAGATGCCCTAGCGGTTAAGAGCGCTGACTGCTCTCGCAGAGGACCTGGGTTTGATCCCCAGCACCACATGGCAGCTGAGAACAGTCTGTAACTCCAATTCCAGGAGAACTCCAGTTCCAGGGGAATCCGACACCCTCTTCTGACCTCCGCGGCATTGCATGACACAGGTGCACAAACCTACATGCAGACAGTATGTTCATACACATAAATAAATAAAATAAAATAAATTTTAAAAATGACAAGGAATGACAGACATGTATATTGCATGTATCTCTTCTGCTTAAAAACATAGTCCACTCTTACATATAATTATTCACAAAACACAAATTAAAGATAAAAATTATTATGAATTTTGACAAACCAGAAGTTGGATATATTTTAAAGTATGGAGAACTTGGGAGATGTCTCAATGAGTGACATCACTCTTGTAAACACACAATTAACAATAGGGTGTTGCTTTGTGGGTGAAAGGCTTCATTAGATGAAGCCAGTTTTTTTTTTTTTTTTTTTTTGAGACAGGGTCTCTCTTTCAGCTGGACTGGAGCTCACTCTGTAGACCAGGCTGGCCTTGAACTTACAGAAATCCACCTGCCTTTGCCTCCCGAGTGCTGGGATTAAAGGTGTGTGCCACCATACCTGGCACTAAAGATGGTTCTTAGCCACCATGTGGGTGCTGGGAATTGAACCCGGGTCCTCTGAAAGAGCAGTCAGTGGTCTTAACCACTGAGCCATCTCTCCAGCCTCTGAAGCCTGTTCTTGGTGCAAGTTAGGCCTGTTGCCATTGCCACTGGCTCAGATTGCTTGGTCAAGGCAGACTCTGCCATGTTTCTTCACTGTGAGCTTACTACATTTACTTTTCCTTGCCAAATTCTCATTAGAAAGCAATCTGTGAGTCCTGCTTACATTGAAGGGGAGGGCAATAAAATTCAAATTTCCTGGAGGGAAATGACTGAAAAAAACCTTGTGCATATATGTTAAAACCAACACTATAATCAATGTGAATTCTGAGGTGGTGTTTTCTATATTTCATAAATCAAAGGTCAATTTTGGAATATCATGACCCATAACTTACTTCTAGTTCTGGTATATTAAGTCTGGCAAAATGCTTCAAAAGCTAAGAAACTAAGAAGTTGAGAACAAGATAAACCTTCCTGCACTATGATTGCCAGTCTCTCATTAGCAATGTCTGTAGGTTCTGGGACCAATCTGGACCATGGGGGAATAACCCTCTATTTAGATAGTGTGTTGACCTACTTTCTTTGGCAAAATCTGTCCCTTCGTGGGTTGTGGGAAACACATGGTGAAGTGGAGCTCTATTCATAGCATCCTCTCCGAGTGGATGGCTGAGAGTAAGCAATTATCTGTCCACGGTGCAGGAGCTCCAAGCCCCCTCATCACCATGGGATGCTTAGCGTCTCTGCCTGCCCACAACTCTCCTCGCTTGGCAGATGCTCTCTGCAGAAGACGCTGAGTGCAGGCGAATTATTTCCACTACTTCCTGCTAATTTCAATACTGCATTCATCCAAGGCTCTCAAAACTCTTAATCAACAGGAATATGCTAACCTGAGCCTGGGTCACAGAGGGACAGCCTGGAGATCGGGGTAGATTGGTGACAGCTGCTGCCCTCTCTCTTGAGAGGATGAGTGTAGCTATCATCATGCTTGGTGACAGGAGGAGGGATGAGCCGGTCTTTTAAGGTCTCTTCCAATCTGGGAAGTCTATGAATATCGCTACCAGCTGAGAGTGATTCTCCATGCTTTATTCATCATGAAAATGACGCAAATCCAGGGAAGCAGCTTTCTCAGAGGTAGGTGGCCACTAAACCAGGCATCCAGACACTTAGCACTCCTAAAACACTTGCAGAGGAAAGTCCTTGAATTTTGAAAAAGAACATTTCAGGTAAAGATAGATAAAACACAGAATATTTAGCAATGCATGGAAATAAAGGCTGAAGTGCGTTAAGTTCAATAGCAGTGAGCTATGGTTGCCTAGAAAAGCCTATTGTAATTCTGTCTTGTACTAATAGAAGTAAAATGCCTTGGATGAAGAATGAGATAATTTCTATTTGGTGATAATCAAACCTTACCTGGGTCATAGAGTGAGATTCTTGTTACATGTGGACATTCAGGAGAGATTGAAAATTTTCAGACAAATCACCAAGAGAGTGAAATATCTCAGAATCTTGTGTGTGGAAAAAGCAGCTAAAAAGGTTGAGACATGTAAAGCTTGAGAAACTAGAGGTGGAGATCCTTCACACAGGGCAGGATGGAATGCAAAAGAAGGTTTTGGAAGCTAAGAATAAGTTATAATGAGCTAGAGTCAGGGATTTTTCCTCATAAATGTGGAAGGAAGACCTTGTCAGGGTCCAGAGAGGCTATGATTGTGCAGTTGTTGCTAAAATTCGCAGTGGGGGGAATGAGGAGAGGTCCAACCCTCTCCTCCAGCAGTTCCTAAGACAAAGCAAGGTATGATTTTGCCAAATAGTGATTTTATTAGGCTTACTAACAGAGCATTGGGTGAGGGGTTTACTTAGAGAAATATGGGGCCTCTCTCCTCCAAGGCCACAGAGGAAAGTCACCATCCAGGTTTGTACCCTGACTGTCCAGCAGCTGTACAAAATGGAGAGAGTGCCAGCCTCTCTCTCCAGCTTCTGCTTATCCCCTTAGTCCCTCCCACATAGGCAACTTGGGCCAACTGGTTGATTATGAGGCAAGACTGACTCTCCCCACTCCTCCTTTCTTGCAAAGGGACAACAGTCAAGTTCTGTGAGGTATGAGGCTTCAACCAAGCTTGAAAAGAATGCAGCTGTCCAAGGCTTGCGGTTGGACAGTGCATAGATTACTATTCAGAGGACAGTTTTATGCCACACTCCACCTCTTCTTTTGGCTCCTACATTCTTTCTGCCATCCTCTTCTCTAAGGGTCCCTGACCCTTGGAGGGGATGACATATATATAGGATGATCTTCTTCCTATTGTGTCAAAATAATGCCTTTTCATCATCTGTTTCCAAGATATGGCTGTTGCTCCATCTCAGCAGTATTCCTTCTCCTAGAAAAACACAAATATAAAGAAGCAGGAACATCTAAATAAACACCAGTGTTTGTGACTGCCTAACTAATGGGCATAAACACAATTGCTTGGAAGGTACCTTATCAGGTTCATCATAGCAATCTAACAAAACAATTGTAATGGCTTCCCCACCAGGACTTATAAACTTTACCTGCCATCAAGGATTGTCTTGACTTGAAGCATCAGATGTTTGTTCCTCTCTGAGAAGCAGGCCTTATATCCAATTGGAAAGTTGTCAGCTGTACGGATACTAGTCATGCTACTATTGTACTAACAGGAACATCTTGCTTGGCATGTCAATAGTGCAGCATGCAGGCTCCGTCATTAAGCAGAACTTTGGGGACCATTCTCCCTTAGTGATCTTCATAGAACCCTCTGGCACTATGAAGGCCAGCCGTCTAGTCGCGAGGAGTTTCCAGCTTGGTCCCAGTTTGATTTCCCCTTCCTGCACTCAAATTATATAGTGTCTTACTGGCTACTTCTGGTGTGCAAGCGACATTAGTGGCAACAACCTTTATAATTGTGGGAGCCTCAAGGGCCTCTCTGGCCAACAGATTGAAGCGAGGTGACCCATCCCTGATACTGGAATTTTCATTTAACAGTTGTGCAATTTTGAGAGTCTCTAATTATTTTTTGTAACAGATCTCCTTACTCTTCGGCATTTATGGTCCCATTCTGGTGGATATCATATGCACCTTACCTGACCTTAAAGCTCCCAAGAATTCCATAGCTATAGCTGGCCCTTGTAGCCTTTGTGAATTTATTTCCCATCGTTTCTTCACACATACTTGATATTTCTGTAATGAGTTTCACATCTGTAAATCACTTAGAATTTAATACTGTGTACTAAATCAAACAAGATCTAGCAGCATGAGAAGATTTTATCTACTCTTATCAATTGTTTCCTCAACAGACTCATATTGGGTACAAGAACATGGATAAGAGCCTTTCATTTCTGGGTCTTTACCATCTTTAATCACGTTCTTGGAGCTGTTCAGTGTACTGGGGCTTTTCCATAGAGACTCTCTACATTTTCTTTTCCTCAATAAACTCACTGGGGCTGGTTCAAGCTGCCTGTCCCTGCACAAGGCCAAGGAGGAACAGGGCCCCTCTTTCACCTGCCGTACATGTTGGTTTCCTGGGTTAGGCAGTCCCTGGCTCTGGCCATATTTTTGTCTCTCAATTGATGACACCTGGCTGCTGGGGGAGGCCCACCTGAGCAAGCTGTTTCCAGCCATCTCATAACATTTGCAGGAAAGAAAAGTACATATTTAATCTGGGGGGTGGTCATTATGTACCCCTGGGACAGTTTTCATCATCTGTATGCCTTTTGTGAACTGTTCCTCAGGTTTTAAAACCTTTCAGATGCTCTTTACCATAGGATTTGGCTTTTTGTCAATTTCTTTTTTCTTTGGGAACTTGGGCTCAATAAAAATCTTGCCACATTTGGCTTCAAGTAACCCAAGCAGGCCTCTTTCTCTGCTTTGTCTTTTTATATCTCTTCTAGGTAGTTCTACTCTTTTCCAGACATTACCTATGAATTTAAGTCACTTAGATCCACCAAAGCATCTCCTACATTATAAAGAGTCTGTCCTACTAAAAGTTTCATTCCAATCTTGCTGAATTTAGTTGAGGTCCTTGCTCAATTAAGTTCTTCTTTAAATCTCTAGTCAACACAGTCCTATCTGGTCCAGTGAACTGGACACCATAGTTTGCTTTCCTCATACCTAGTTCTCTCAATAGTGCCTGTTCCTCTTCTATTGTCCTCCAGCCCCTGATACCCATAGAAACCTCCACTGCTAATGACCAAGCATCTCTAATGGTGAGAACAAGCCAGCCAGTCAGGGACTGAATCCTCTTATACTACCTGCCTCAAGTTATGCATCCTGTGTCCAAGGAAGGATGTGAACTTATATTGCTCAGCTTTTCTACTTCCGTAGCACTTAAACTAATTCCTCTACCCCTGTGTCCAACATCTTCATAAGCCAGATCGTGAGAGGCTCTTCATTGCTTGTGAGCTCCAGTTGCAGAGTATTCTCTGATTGCCCTTGTTTCTCATACTGGACCATGATTAAGGCTTCCATCAGCTGAAGCTTGGATTTTCCCTTTCTTTGTATTAAAGCTGGAACCCAAGGAGAATCTTCAGCTTTTTTAGGTTGTTCCCTTCCTTATCACATTCTGCCTTCTGCCACAGATTCAGGTTTTGGAGTCCCGTAATGAGCCTTGTATAATCAGTCTCATCTGGCCTCTCTTCTCTGTCTAGCCCCCTAGCTGTAAAATATGGCAGGCTAACACCTCTATTTTTCTCTTTCATTCAATTTACTGGTAAGGTGAGAGGCCAGTACTGAAGAGGCCAATGTCATGTTCCTTTCTTGCTCTAATTCTTCTCTTACATCTTCAGTTTCCTTCCACAATACCTCCTCTGCCTGGGACAGATTTCTTATTGCACATAGGAGTGGCCAGGTTGCCTCTGCAGCTGCTCATTGATACTTCTGTCCCTGCTTCTCTCATCCCAGGGCTTACAAAGTTTTATCTAAACCTGCTGTTATCAAAGCATCTCCATACTCACATGGTGGACCCCACAGGTCAAGCTGGCATGCCACCCCATACCATCTACATGGGGATTCCTGCTTGACTATGCCAATTATTGCTAAAATTTCTTCTGGGAGGTGTAATAAGCATCCTGGCCTCTCCTCCCTCAGTCCCCAACACAAAGCCAGGTATGAGCTCACCAAACCAGTGATTTTTATTAGCCTTACCAACAGAGCAATGGGTGGTGGGGTTACTTACAGAAATGTGGGTTTACCTCTTCCAAGGCTCCACAGGAAAGTCTCCATCCAGGCATGGCTCCTGACTCCCCAGCAGCCACACACAATGGCAGGAGCACCAGCCTCTCTCTGGCTTCCCATGTTTATACTCATAGTCCCTTCCCCATGGGTAATTCAGGCCAACTTGTTGGTTGGGAAGCATGATTGTCTCTCACCACCCCTCTTTTCTTGTGGAGGACCAGCAGTCAAGTTTTGTGAAATAAACAGGTGCAACCAAGTGTAGAAAGAAGGCAGCTGTTCATAGCTTGACTTTTGACTGTTTACCATTGATAGGACAGTTTTTTGTAGCCCTAATGGATCTTGGCACACACTATTCAGAGGTAGCCTGAGATGACATGGATTAAAGAGGGTGCAAAGATGCTGTTTAAACAGCAGGTAGTTTCTTCTCATTAAGGTACTGTAGTATTGATAACTTTTTCCATATTGTCTCTAAACATATGGTAATTACAGTCAAGATCTATAAAGATTGTTTTATATAAAAAGTTTTCAAGACAGCCAGCACTCACGAGACAGAGACAGGCTGATCTGTATGAGATCAAGGCCACCCTGGTCTACATAGTTAGTTGGAGGCTAGTTGTAGCTACAAGGAGGCTCTGTCTCAAAGAAAAGACCAGAAATGTTTTCAAGTATACAGGAAAAAAATCTTTAGAGTAACCACCTCGATGTTATCACTGACAATTTCTTTTTGAACATTTGAGAATTTCACACAATGTGTTTTGATTATATTTAGAGCTCCTCTCTTATCTGTACCCACTCCTTACTATCCCTGTGATGAATTTCATGTACTCTATCCTACATGTATTTCAGGTCTATCAAGTCAAATATGTGCCTACCAAAGCCCTAATTGTGGGGCTGACTATCAACTGCAGTTTGGCTAACCTACCCTGAATCATACCATTAAAGAAAGTTGACTTTCCCTTTCCTAGTAGCTGTCAGTTAATAATAGTTACTTGGTTAGGGTTGGAGCTCCTTCCCTTCTTCCTCACTATGATGCTGGGTTATTTTCTGGCTTGAGTTTACATGGGTCTTCTGCATGCTGTCAACATTGCTGTGAGTTCCTACGAGTAACTGCCAAGATGCCTGAAAAACTCTGTTTCCCTGTGGTCATCCACTACGTCTGGCTCCTACAATCTTTCCAAGCCATCGTTTGTTATTATTGAGCCTTGCGAATCAGAGGTTTGATAATACAGGTGTCCAATTTACGTATAAGCATGACGAAGTCTTTTTTTTTTTTTTTCTCTGTACACTGGTCAGTTGTAGGTCTCCGTGTCAATCACTATCTGTTGCACAAGGAAGTGTCTCTGGTGAGAGTTGAGAGCTGCATTAATCAATCTATAATTATAACAATAAATCATTAGGATTGGTTTAACATTTTGCAGAATAGTAGTAGGTTCTTCCTTATGGTATGTGACGTATTTAGCTAAATTCCTAGGCCTGATACTAATGTCAGGTATGGGCTCCATCTTATGAAGTAGATCATTAATCCAATTAGTGTTTGGTTACTCCTATAATATTTATGCTGCTGTTACACCAGTGGGCGTATCTTGTCAGACCAGATGTTGTTGCAGTTCACAGGATTCATGGCTGGGCAAGGATGATGATTATTTTGCTTTTCTGGTAGCATACAAAGTAAATTCCATCACTATAAAAGCTAGTCAATAAAGATGAATCGTTAGGGTTCGTGCCAGCTTGATTTCTGCTTTTCGATTCCGCAACTCATATATGTAGTGTCGTCAGCAGGCTCTGGTGTTTAACTAAGTACAGGGCCAATGGCCAGTATCATTTGGGGGTATATGAGACCCCTGATCAACAGCTTCAAATGAGGGAGGCCATTTCTGGCATTTGGCTTTTCATTTGCTGGTTTGTGGTATCTGGTAGAAGAAATGTCCTAAGTTATAGGGTAACTCCCTTTCACCTCTTTTTGTATAGTATATGGTATGTGCTTTAAAAACTTTCTATAGTGCTCAGGTTTTAGTTAGAGAATCCCCTGTGCATACTCTCCCCTCTGTCCTGCCCTCCAAGTTCCCATCCTGGTTAATAGTCTGTGGCAGAAATTCCTTCCAGGAGGGATCCACCCACATGGTGCCTTACCTCCCCCACTTCCTGCTGGGCTTACTATATCCACAAAGACTCCTTAGACCATAGTCTAGGGAAAACCTAGCTTACCTACAAACTCAGGCTTACTTACAAAGTGAATGGGAAGAACACCATCCCACTATTCCTCCCTCAGGAAAGATCCGGGAGCTGATGCATTGCCTCCCCCAGCCCTGGGCTCCCAAGACCAGAAAAACAGAGACTCCTTGAACCACAGTGTAGGAAAAAAAAAATCCAACAGGTTTACTTTAGCTTATCTATGCAGTGAAAACAAGGACACCATACATAAGTCTACACACAAGTTTGCATCACTTATGTATCAAGTGGTGGTTCTCCCCTCCTAAGTTCAATTCTGAGCTCAGGCATAAACTCAGTGACCTTCCTCCAGGCAGTCCAGATCGAGAGAGAGTGCTCCAAGCCCATGAGGCTGCATATATACTGCCTAGCCCCTCCACAGAAAGGATATCAGTGGCTTCCCATAGTTCTGTGCTCCACACCAGCATCAGAGATCGTCCTTCTGACCCCTCCCTTAGGGGGGGCCCCCCCGGCATCCTCTAAGGACTTCTTACTCCACACCTTTCTATGCTGCTATTCCCCTGTCCTCTTTATATCACCGCATTCTGTCTCCTTCTTACAAGAACCCCTCCCCCATGGCTGTTTACAAGTTTCCTGACCTCTATGGATTTTCCAATTGAAACAAACATATCTAAGAATCCCAAGCTAACATCCACTTAGGAGAGAGAACATGTGACATTTGCCTTTCTGGGTCTGAATTACTTCACTTGGAATGATTATTTCCGGAGCTGTTCATTTACCTACAAATTACATACTTTTGTTTTTCATAGCAGGTAAATAATTTTATATGGTTTGACTGGATCATGTGGTATAGATATTTAGAGAAATCACCACACTGTTTCATAGTGGTTGCATCAGTTTGCATTCCCCAGTGAATAATATTTTCCCTTTCTTTACATCTGCCTCAGCATTGTCTTTCTTTCTTTCTTTCTTTCTTTCTTTCTTTCTTTCTTTCTTTCTTTCTTTCTTTCTTTCTCTTAGCCATTCTGACTGGGGGACAATGAAATCTCAAAGTAGTTTTAATTTACATTTCTCTAATGGCTACAGTTGTTGAACATTTAAAAAATATTATACCACAGAAATTTGATTTCCATCTTTTGAGAACTCCATGATTAAGTTTATGCTCCAGTGTTTGACTTGCTTATGTTTTATTTATGTTCAAGTGTTTCAGTTGTTTTCAAAGTTAAGATACTAACATTCTGTCAGAGATATAGCTAGGAAAGATATTTTCCTATTCTTCCGTAGGTTGGCAAAGGTCTGGTGCCCTTTGATATACAGAAGCTTTTTGGCTTCGTGAGGTTCCTTCATGAGGCCTGCTCAGAAAGTTCTTTCCTGTGTCTATAAGTTTCAATGCATTCCATGCTCTTTTCCTCCAGCATAATTGGAGTTATCAGGGCTGTCTGAGCAGGAGAGAAATAGGGTTCTGATATCTCTCTCTCTCTCTCTCTCTCTCTCTCTCTCTCTCTCTCTTTTTGTCTTTTTGAGACAAGGTCTCCCTGTAGTCCCAGATGTCTTGGAACTCACTGTGAAGATCCGCCTGCCTCTGCCTCCCTTGAGATTAAAGGGGTGCACCACTGATTTTGTTTTTGTACATGTAGTGATACGGTTTGACCATCACTGTTTGTTTAACATGCTGTCTTTTCTTCAGTGTTTATTTTTTGCCCCTTTGTCATAAATCAGGTAGATGGAAATGTATGGAGATAGATCTGGATCTTTATTTCGATTTCACTGATCCATGTGTATTTTTTATGCCAGTACCTTATTATTTTTTATTACTGTAGCCCTGTTGTATAATTTGAGATCAGGGATGGTAATATCTCTAGTAGTTCTTTTATTGTTCAGGACAGTTTTACCTATCCTGGGTTTCTTTTGGTTAGATATGAAATTTCAGACTAATGTTTTCAATTTCTCTGAAGAATTGTGCAGGAATTTGAATGGATAGTGCATTGAATTTGTAGATTGCTTCTGTTCAGCTGTCATTTTCACAATATTAATCCTGTGGATCAGTGTGTATCTGTAGGTCTTAATTTTTTCAGGTAGCCTTTACAATTCTTCAATATCTTAAAATTAAAAATTTTTATTATTTATTCTTTCTTATGTGGATGAGTGTACTATCTGCATGTAGGTTTGTGCACCTGTGCCATGCAATGCCGTGGAGGTCAGAAGAGGGTGTCAGATTCCCCTGGAACTGGAGTTAAAGATGGTTCTCAGCCGCCATGTGGGTGCTGGGAATCGAACCCGGGTCCTCTCCAAGAGCAGTTGGCGTTCTTAACCACTGAGCCATCTCTCCAGCCCAATATCTTAAAATTTTAAATTATTCAGGTCTTTCACTTTATATTATAGATTTATTTCAATATATTTAATTTTTTTCGAGGCTGTCTTGAATGGGAATATTCCCCGGGTAGTTTCTTAGTATGCTTGTTGTTATTGTATAGGAAGTCTACTGACTTTTTGGTGTTAATTTTGTATCCTGCTGCTTTGCTGAATATGTGTATGAGCTCTAAGAATTTTCCGATGGACTCTTTATGGTCTTTTGGGTATAGAATCACATCTTCTGCAAATAAGGATACTTCAACTCCTGCCTTTTGAGTTCGTATCCCCTTCATCTCCTTCAGTTTTCTTATTGTTCTATTTCAGTCTTCAAGCAAAATGTTGAACAGGAATGGACAGAGCGGACATCCTTTCTTGTTCTTTATTTTTTAAAATAATTTTTTTTAAATTTTTTACATTTATTTTTGTATGTGTATGAATGTACTGTCTGCATGTAGGTTTGTGCACCCATGTCGAGCAATGCTGTGGAGGTCAGAAAAGGGTGTCAGATTCCCCTGGAACTGGAGTTAAAGATGGTTCTCAGCCACCATGTGGGTGCTGGGGATCGAACCTGGGTCCTCTGCAAGAGCAGTCAGTGCTCTCAACTGCTAGGCCATCTCTCCAGCCCCTCTTGTTCTTTTTTTTAATGGATGATTATTATTTCCCTTTGGTAGGAGGTATGGCATCTTCCAGCACTCTAAGTGCTAGCCAGTGGAGATGAGACTCCGAAGTCAGCACCAACCCAGTGTCTTCTTGTTTCTTCTCCAGCTCATGTATGTAGTCTTCAGCAATAGGGTCTTACCATCCAATTCTGTTAAGTAACCAAGAGCAGATGCAATGGCCAGTATTGTTTGAGGGTATTAGAGACCCTTGGTCATTGACAGTTTTTATATTAAGTATTTATTTAAGTATAATGCATTTAAATCATATGGTCATATAACATATAATTTATGTATTTAAAGTGTACAATTTAGTAGGGATTTTGTACATTCATAAAGCTCAACTGTCATAAAAATTAATTTTATGATTTTTAAAAAACTTTTATGTGTATGAGTGTTATGCTGCATATGTGTAAGAGTACCAGCGTTGTGCAGTGCCCACGGAGGACAGAAGGGGATGCCAGTTCCCCTGGAACTGGAGTTATCTATGATGTTGCTGCTGGGGTTCAAACCCAGGTCTTCTGCAAGAACAGCTAGTGCTCTTAACCACTGAGCCATCTCCCCAGCCCCATTTTTATGATATTTTGATATTACCACTAAAATAATACCCATTTTCAGTCTTTCCTGTTATACACACAGTATCCATTGGGGCATGCTCCAGACCTGACAGGTACAACCTACAGCAACAGGCTGCTACACCCAAGGATACCAAAGCATGTGGCCCAGCACATTTCTAGATAAGTGTCATGACACAATGTCAAAAGAATGCGCACCTTTGCTCTGTGTCTAGGAAAACAAACCCACTTAGTGCCTATTCTCTGTATTCTATAAGGTCATTTAATATGTGACATTTTGGGATTAGGTTTTCCTTCCATATATCATAATGTCCTCAAGATTTATTCATGTTATAGTATTTATCAGGACTTTATCCTTTTAAAATATTTCTTTTACATTTATTGATTTATTCATTGCAAATCTCTGTGTGTTTACAGAGAGTATTTGTGTGCACAACTGCCATGGTCCCTATGTAAAGGTCAAAGGATGACTTGCAAGACTTGGCTCTCTCACTCCACCATGTGTGTTCTGGGGACCAAACTGAGGTCACGAGGCTTGGAAGCATGGCAGCATGTGTTCTTAACCTAAGGCACCATCTCGCTGATCTTTCTTTCTCTCTCTCTCTCTCCCTCTCTCTCTCTCTCTCTCTCTCTTGCTCTCTCGCTCTCTCGCTTTCCCTCTCTCTCTTTAGTCTTTTTGAGACAAGGTCTCCCTGAGCCCCATCTGGCCTGGAACTTGGTATGTAGACCAGGCTGGCCTCCATGTTACAGAGATCTGCCTCTTGAGTACTAGGATTAAAGTTGTGTGCCACAATGCCCATCTAAACTCACTGACCTCTTTTTAAAAGACAGCTTTTATTTGTCTATTGTTTGTTTCATGTGTGTGTGTGTGTGTGTGTGTGTGTGCATAATAAGTTCATCATTTTATTGCTGAATAACATGCAGTACAATGTTTTTTAAATATTTTTGCAGTACATTGTTATAAACAATATATTTATCCATTTATCATTATTATGTACAGGTTGCTTTCACTTTGGGTTGAAATAAATCAATAATGGTACTATGAACATTTTTGCAATGTTTTTAGGTTTTGTTTTCATTTATATTAGGAATATACATGACTGGAATTTCTATGTCTCATGACAATGTTATGGTTTTGCTTGTTTGTTTGTTATGGTGCTGACCATGGAACCCACAGCATCAAGCATACAAGATAAGTTTTATACTACTAATTATCCTCCCAACTCCTAAATGTAATCTTTGTGAAACTGACACACTGTTTTCTAAAGACTGGCTGCTATTTTCCTATACTTTCTTTTTATGACATGTGTACCCATTCATTCAATAGTTCATTTGTTAGCTTGGTCTTGTAGTTCCAAGACTAAAAGAATTTACATTCTGTCATCTTTATCATTTTTTTTTTTTTGGTCTTTTCAAGACAGGGTCTCCCTGTAGCTCCAGCTGTCATGGAACTCACTCTGTAGACCAGGCTGGCCTTGAACTCACAAAGATCTGCCTGCCTCTGCCTCTTTCATTTATATCACTTATAAGATGCAATATTGATTTACACCTTTACTTTCTGTTGTAAAATTTTCATTCAGTGGAATGCAAAAGTCTTTAAGTATGTGCTGAGATCTGATAAGTGCAATTGCCTATAGAATTCACACATTTCTGAAGACACAGAACATCCCTAACATGCCACAATGTCTTCTCATAATTATTTCCACTTAATCACTGAGTGCACAAACTCTTTTAATGCTTTAGAGTAAAGATGAAATTTCCCCATTCTAGAATATGATAAAAATGGCCACTAGAATGTAGTCACCAAAAGTAAGGTTTCCTGCACGACTCGTATATTGCTATCGATAGATCTTCTATCTAGATATTATATATATATATCTATATAATTATATATATATATAATCCCTGGTTCATTCCTTTTAAAACACTACATAGTATTTCATTGTATGGCTTTTACCACTTTGTCTATCTATTACCTGATAAACACTGAAATTAGTTCCAGTTTGGGGCTATTAATAATAAGGCCTCAATGAACATTCATCTTTAACTCTTTGCCAATGCATAATATATTTGTATGCATGTTTGTATCTGTGCATATGTGCATGCCTGTGTTGTGCGGGGGAGGGACTGCACATGCCTTTGTGTGTATACACATGTGGAGAGCAGAGGTAGGGACTGAGTGTCTTCTATTGCTTTCTTCTTATTCCCTTGAGATATGCTCTCTCACTGGACCTGAAACTCAGTAGTTCTCGTGTGTGTGTGTGTGTGTGTGTGTGTGTGTGTGTGTGTTTGGCTAGGGTGGCTGGCCAGCAAGATCCGCTAATCCTCCTCCAGACTGTCTCCCACCCCCTAGCTTGATGGTCACAGGTGAGCATCAGCACGACCATGTTTTATGTTGGTACTGAGGATCCAAATTCAGATCTCTATCACTGCACAGCAAGACTTCTTACCCACTAAGCCATCTCTTTAACATTTCTAACATATTTTATTATTGGATTTCTAGATCATAGCCTAAATACATACATATCTTTGTCAAAACATTTCCCTTGTAGCAGTTATATTATTTATAGTCTTCCAATCATGAAGTTTTTCCACATCTTTTCTCATATCTAATGATACTGAGAATTTTATTTTCATATAGCTCAATAGCTAAATGAAATAATAAATAAGCAACAAAAGTTGTATATTTCCTTTGCAGAAATTATACATGTATTTTGCTTACTTTTGTGTGTATATATGGTTTATGTGTGTAAAGGTGTGGATATGTTTGTGTATGTGTACGTGCATATGGAGGTCTGAGCGTGACAAAGGTAAAACTTAATTTATCAATTTCACCTTTTGTATTTCTAAGAAAATGTCTCTTACTAAACCGGAAGCTTCCAGATTCATCTAGGCTCACTGGTTAATGACCTCAAGATTTGTCCACCTTAGATTTCTGGGATTACAGGCATGCAATACTGCCTGGCTTTTACATGAGCACTGGGGATCTAATGCAGATACTCATCTTGCACAGCATGTACTATACAGAATGATCCTTTTAACATGTGCCCTGATCTTTTCTTTCTTTTTTATTGAGTTATTTGCCTTGAGTTTTGAGTGATAGGAACCATTTATAGACTTAGATAACACCCATGTAGAATAAATACTTTCTGTGTCTATGCCTTACCTATTTTCTCTCTCTCTCTCTCTCTCTCTCTCTCTCTCTCTCTCTCTCTCTCTCTCTCTCTCTGTCTTTTTGAGACAGGATCTCTCTGTAGCCCCAGATGTCTTGGAACTCACTATATAAACCAGGCTGGCCTTGAACTTACAGAGTTCCACCTGCCTCTGGCTCCTGAGTACTGAGATTAAGGGCGTGCACCACCAAGCCTAGCCCTATTCATTCTCTTAATGCTGTCATTAAACAAAAAAAATAATAATTTTGAGGAGGCCTTATAATCCTGTATTTCTCCTATGATTATATCTTAGAGGATTGTTCAAGAAACTTGTGCTCATGTTCAGTTATGGAGATATTCCCTTACATTTACTGCTTAGAAATTTTACAATTTTTACATGAATGTTTGGCCTGTGACCTATCTCAAATATATTTTCTCAAAATACTGGATTGCGGTGATGTTTTTGTTAAAATTGAAACAAATGACCCTATAATTATGGCCCTATTTCTGGACTTTCTATTGTATTAATCTATTTGTCAATCCTGTTGCTAATGTAGCATAGTTTTGATAATTTAAGTATTCTGTGATTTGTAATTTTTTTTTACTCAACAGTATTTTGTCCTTTCCAGGCTAGAGGTCATACACATATTTTGGTTAGTGTTTTTCACATTTGACATATTGATGCAATTGTAAGGTCTGTTTCTTTGATTTTCATTTTCCATCTTTTGCAGAGTTGTATACATAATACAATTGAGTTTTTAAATAGAAGATAGAGTGTGTATAGAAACTGCAAGAGCCTAAGCATACAGTTTCATGACTTTTCACATGTAAACTGCTTTTTAAGGCATATTTGGTTCTTTTAGAGTAGCCTTGGGTACACAGCTACATTGAGAAGCTATGGAGGTTTACCCTATGTCCCTTGCCCTCACAAATATTTAACTTCTCCCATTATCAATATCTACCACCAGAATGGAACATGATTATGATAACTGACTAAATTACATTGACAAATCATAATGATCTACAGTCTGGAAATTGTGGTGAGGTTCAGTCTTTCTTCTGTGGATTTTATGAGTTTGGGCAAATGTGTAAGGATATGAATTCGCCAATATAATACCATCAAAATGTGGCCCTCTCCCTAAAGTTCTTAGAGTTCTGCTTATTCATTCCTCCTCCTCTTAAGCCTTGACAATCACTGATCTTTTCACTTTCTTTCCCATTTCTCTTTTTCCAGAATATCTTTTGGAATAAAATAGTGTGTCGTCTTTTCAAACTGCCGTCTTTCACTTAATAACATGCATTTAAGTTTGCCTTGTGCCTTTTCAAGACTTGATAGCTCATTTCATTTCAGCGCTGTGCAAGTTCCATCATCTGTGTAGATCACTAGTTATTTACCCATTCACCTGCTGAAAACATTCTAGTTGCTTAGATAGTTTGAAATTATGAATAAAGCTGATGTAAATATCCGTGTACAGGTTTTAGTGTAAACATGTTCTCAGTGCCTCAGGTAAATGCCAAAGAACATGATTGCTAGACCATATGCTGTTTTGTAAGGAATCACCGAACTGTTTTCCACAATGAGCATCACTTTGTCATCCTACCATCAATAAGCAGGGCTTCAGCTCTACAGTATTTGGTGTTAGTGATAAGAATTTTGTCTATTCTGATAGATACATACTGGTTACAGCTGTTATTTTAAATGAAACATTGTATTTGACAATCTTGTTACATTTGCTTGCTTTGTTACAGCTTTTCAGATTCCTTATGTTTTTTTATAAAGAGAATCAGGCCATCCTCACATAGATGAACAACACATATTTCTTTCTTATTTTACACCATTTACATGATTTGTTATCATTGCAAATGGCTAGGATTTCAATGTAATGTTGAAGAGAAGTAATGAGAATGGAGACCTTTGCCATGTTCTTGTTATTTGGGGAGAAAAGTTGAACAGGACACCATTGAGATACTGTTATCTGTTTATTTTGTAGATCCCATTGTCAGTTCAGGTTGAAGCAATTTCTTTGTGTTTTACATTTGCTGAAAAGTTTTATGCTAATGGGGTGCTGGATTTTATGTAAAGATTTTACATGCATTAAAATTATTTTATTGTTTGATTCTTTATTCCCATTAACTTGATAAATTACAAGCATTAAGTTTTGTTATTTTAAAATTTGAAAATCAAAAATTAACTATTTTGAAAATGTACAATTCGAAGACTATAAAAATGATTTTGCATTTCAGGGATAAGCCTTCTATGCCTATGATAAATTAGTATTATATCTATTGTGTTTGATTGGCTAATCCTCTGTTAAGGATTTTAATGGTCTATGTTCATACAGGAAACTGGTCAAGGAGTTTCTCCATTTCTAAAGCTTCTGCTAGTTATGGTCCAAGCTTAAGCTTGCATTCTTATCAAGTTGGATGAATTTCTATTCATTATTTCCACAAATATCCTGTCTCTTGCCTCTTGTCCTCTGTAGAATCAAAACTACATTTTTGCTACTTTTTGAGATTTTTCTATATGTCTATGAAGGGTTTTTTTTTTTTCCATGATTTTCTCTCTTCCTCAAATTGATCATTTATTTTGCTATGGCTCCAACTTACCTATCATAATCATCCTGGTTTTAAGCCAAGTGATTCTTTTTTAAAATCTGATACTGTAATTTCTAGTTCTAGAATTTTCATTTGGTTCTTTATATATTTATGTTTGTTGAAAACTCAGATTTTCTTGATAATAAGCATATAAAAGTTTGTCCCATTAAGCACAGTAATACCAGTTGCTTTAAAGTCATCTGGCTTAATAAACTTACCCTCTAATATCTCAGATCATTCACTGGTTATCTTTGTCTTGAGAATAGGTAATAATTTCCTGGTTCTTTGAAAAATAATTCTATGTGTTTCTTTGACAACAGAAATATTATATTGTGTGAATTTGGATTTTGTTATACCCCTCAGTAGTTGCTGGCAAATTTTAAGCCAGAAATTAATTTTCAGAGTGTCAAATTAAAACTATCATATCACAGCTCAGTTTCCTTCTCCGCTGTCAAGCTGCTTCATTGGTACTACTGATGTGCGTGTTAGGAATCAGGGAAAATTGGTTATTTTCCCACTGGTAATTAAGGCTTTTTTCCAAGGATTCCTCCTTATCTTTCTGTTCCTGTAGTTAACCTTCCCAAAGAAGCTTTGTTCGTTGGACAAAGAAACTGAAGATCACAGGTATTTTACTTGCTCTGTGTGGCACCACAATGAGATACTGCCTCCCCCAAAAAGGCAAAAAACGAAAAAATTGGCTGAGCAGTGTATCTTCTGAGTTCTGACTCCCTTCCAGAATCGCTCTATTTTATTCACTTTCCAGAATTCTGTTCCACTTTTGAATATTGAAACAGCACAACTTCGGTGTAAGATTTGTCTGAGAGATTATAAAAAGGTGTGAATATCATGAGATAATTTAAAACAGAAGAAAAATGAAGGCAGGTCTGCTCTAGTAGATATCAAGACAATTACATGCTAAATAAAGGTACAGTATTTATTTAATGGAGTAGTAGAGGAACACAATATTGAGTGCTATAATCATATTGAAAACAGAGTCCTATAGGGAAATGACATTGTTAGGCAATGTGGAAAAGATGAATTGTTCAATAAGTAATATTTTCAAAACATTTCCATGTTAGAAAAAGGTTAAAAACCTGAAGCTAGTAAGATTGCTATTCGTGCACAGGGCCTACATTCAGCTCCCAGAATTCACAAGGCAGCCCATGGCCCACTGTAATTCTAGTTCTAGGGGATCCTAACTCGTTTCTGGCCTCCATGGGCACCAGGCACACACAGGGTGCACATACGCACATGCAGACAAAACACTCATACACGTCTATAAAGAGGATAGCCCCTCACCTAAGAGTACATGGGCTGTACAGCTTGGACTTGATGAGTTTATAATGCAGAGGACACAAAGTTGAGTAGGTAGGGAAGGGGTTTGGACCTGAGAAGTGTTAGGGGGGTGAATATGACAAAAATATAGTGTATAAAATTAACCAAGAACTAATTAATTTTCTTTTTTAAAATATATATTTTATTGAATTTTGAGCATTTTATACAAAATACCTTAATCATCTTTATACTCTTTTCCCTACCAGCACCCCTCAGAGCCCCCCCAATGGATTTCATGAATTCTGTCTCATATGTTGCAGCCTATCCAGACAAGCTAGTGTACCCATATATCCTTCAGTGCAAGTTCATGCACTTTGGACTAGTCAGCCTATCTAGAGTCTCGCCCTTTAAGAAGGTCAACTCTCCAGCATCCAGCAGGAACTAATTTTTTATTTTTTTATTTTTGAGACCGTGTCTCCCTTTAGTTCCAGCTGGCCTGGAGCTCACTCTGTACACCAGGCTGGACTTGAACTCCCAGAGATCCACCTGCCTCTGCCTCTGCCTCCCAAGTGCTGGAATTAAAGGCATGATCTACCACCCCAGGTACTAAAGAAGGTTCTTAGCTGCCATGTGGGTGCTGGGAATCGAACCTGGGTCCTCCGCAAGAGCACTCAGTGCTCTTAACCTGTGTGCCATCTCTCCAGCCCAATTTTTTAAAGCATAATATAACACTGATCCACAAGAAGATTGGCAGCTCAAGAAACTTTCCCTGGGCCCATGAAACCTCCCTCTTCTCCACTGCTTGGAGAGTATACATAGCTCCACTAGAACCCCAAATCTCGAACCACGGATACATAAGCAGTCCCAGAGCCCTGCACTGAGCCCAGGCAAGGACCCCTTTGTCCACACCTCCACTAGGACCTTGGGTGTGGCTCCTTGAAAACTGCCAATAATAGGTAAATACACAGTCCAGGACCCCCGCCCTCTGCGCCATTGCTGGGGATATGAAAACTCCAAACTAGAGGTTGATACATAGCCCAATAGCCTTGCCAGGACCCCAGATAAGCGATCCTCTCCCTCCATATTCAACACAATGTGCTAGGTTCCCTGGAATCCTCAATTACTGGTAGGCACCTGCATCACCTTTCCTTGCCACATAGCAATTAGCAGAACCTTTCTCCCTTCATCTTTCAGACATTGAGGCATCTTGTGATCTTGATCCCACATAGGGACCTCTAACTTGGCTTACAACACACCTACCTCCAACTAAGGTTGGTAAGACATCCTTCCGCTGTCCTCCAGGGGGCACTGTTCACCCCCACTGTGACCCTAGCCTCTGCTGTGAAGGACCAGTAACATGTGAGCCTTTCACAGACTTCTAAAGACCAGTAGTGAGAATGTTCTAACTCTACAGAGGTTGGTTCCTGGTCTCAGAAGTGCACATGTCCTTAGTTGTGTAGGAGTATATACATCTGACACACCATTCACACATCAATGCCGATTTTCCCTAAGATCCTACACCAAGCACCATTCAGCTGGTCAACAACCTGACAAGTTCATCAGACAAACACCCACTTAGCAAAGTAAGACTAGATATCCACACCAAGAAACACCACCAATTAACTAACTCCATTGCAAAACCATAAACAACAAGAACAACCAAGCTAATTCCTTTCCTCTAGAAATTATTATAGTCACCACAATGTCCCTTGAGAAGAATAGCTTAGTTGATGCACAAGACAATAATTTCAAAATCCTGATTAAAATATGTTTAAAGATGCCGGGCGTGGTGGCGCACGCCTTTAATCCTAGTACTTGGGAGGCAGAGGCAGGCGGATCTTTGTGAGTTCAAGGCCAGCCTGGTCTACAGAGTGAGTTCCAGGACAGCTGGGACTACAGAGAGACCCTGTCTCAAAAAGACCGAAAAAAATAAAATAAAATAAAATATGTTTAAAGAGCTTGAAGAAGACATAGACAAATCCTAGAACGAACACAGAAAACAACAAAGAGCTTAATGAAATTAAACAATCCAATGTAATGAAAATGGAATCTAATAGAAAATAGAATTTCTGGCATCCCTTAAGTAAACAATCATATCATCAGAAAATAGGGATAGTTTGACTTCCTCTTTTCCAATTAGTATTCCTTTAATATCCTTTTCTTGCCTTATTGCTCTAGCAAGTGTTTCAAGCACTATATTGAAGAGGAGTGGTGACAGGGGGCAGCCTTGCTGAGTTCCTACCTTTAAAGGGAATGTTTCTGTCATTTCCCCATTTAGGATGATATTGGCTGTGGGTTTCCTGCATATGGCTTTGATTACATTGAGGAATGATCCCTCCAATCCAATTTCTTCTAGGACTTTAAGCATGAAGGGATGCTGGATTTTGTCAAAGGCTTTTGCAGCATCAATTGAGATGATGGTGTGGTACTTAAGGGATGCTAAAAACTCCACCAGAAAACTCCTAGAAATGATTAACAGCTTCAGCAAAGTGGCAGGATACAAAATTAACCTTAAAAAATCAATGGCCTCTCTTTACACCAAAAACAAGCAACTGGAGAAAGAATTCAAAGAGACCTTCCCACTCACAATAGCCTCAAAAACAATAAGATACCTAGGAACAAACCTAACCAAAGACACCAAAGACCTCTACAACAAAAATTTTAAACCCTTAAAGAAAGAAATTGAAGAAGACCTCAGAAGATGGAAAAACCTCCCATGTTCATGGATTGGGAAAATTAACATTGTAAAAATGTCCATTTTACCAAAACTCTTGTATAGATTTAATGCAATCCCAATCAAAATCCCCAAGAGTTTCTTCACAGGCTTGGAAACAAAAGTTCTTAAATTCATTTGGAAAAACAAAAGACCCCGAATAGCCAAATCAACCCTGAGTGAAAAGAGCTACACAGGAGGGATCTCTATACCAGATTTCAAACTATACTACAGGGCTATAGTCATAAAAACAGCCTGGTACTGGCACAAAAACAGACCTAGTGACCAATGGAACAAAACCGAAGATCCAAATCTGAGCACATATAATTTCAGCCATCTCATATTTGACAAGGGGGCCAAGAAACCACAATGGAGAAAAGACAACATCTTCAGCAAGTGGTGTTGGCAAAACTGGATCACCACTTGTAGAAGAATGAAATTAAACCCCTACCTCTCGCCCTGTAAAAAGGTCAACTCCAGATGGATTAAAGACCTCAACATGAAACCCCAAACTCTGAAGGTGATAGAAGAAAAAGTTGGCAGCAGACTACAAGACATAGTCGTAGGAAAAGACTTCCTAAATCAGACAGCAGCTGCACAAGAATTAAGGTCGACAATTGACAAATGGGACCTCATCAAACTCAAAAGCTTCTGTACACCAAAAGAAACAATCAAGGAAGTGAAGAGAAATTCCACAGAGTGGGAGGAAACCTTCACTGCAGATACATCTGACAAAGCATTGATTTCCAGAATATATAAACTACTCAAAAAACAAAGAAAAAAGAAAACAAATGACCCACTCAATAGATGGAGCAAAGAACTGGACAGAGACTTCACAAGTGAGGAATTAGAGATGTCTGAGAAACACCTCAAGAAGTGTTCAACATCACTAATCATTAAGGAAATGCAAATGAAAACCACTTTAAGATATCATCTTACTCCAATAAGACTGGCTAGGATCAAGAAAACAAATGATACCAAGTGCTGGAGAGGTTGTGGGGAAAGGGGAACACTCATCCACTGCTGGTGGGAATGTAAACTCGTACAGCCACTATGGAAAGCAGTGTGGAGAACCCTTGGAAGACTTGGAATGAACTTGCCACCCGATTCAGCCATACCACTCCTGGGCATGTACCCTCAAGACTTACGCCACCACAGAGATACATGCACGGCCATGTTTATTGCAGCTCTCTTCACAATAGCAAGGAGCTGGAACCAACCAATCAACTGACGAGTGGATAGAGAAAATGTGGTACATCTACACAATGGAGTTCTATGCAGCAGTAAAGAAAGACGACATCACGAGCTTTGCAGGAAAATGGCTGGAGCTAGAGGACATCATGCTGAGTGAACTAACACAGTCCCAGAAAAACAAACGACGAATTGTATCCCTCATCTGTGGATGCTAGTGCCAATTACCCAGTTGTAAGTATTTCTTGTGTAGGGCCCCCTGAGCTTTTGTACAAAGCAGTTGGGCGTAATGCATTTTGGAAACAACAACAACAACAACAACAACAACAAAGAACTGACTGAAACAGTGAACTTCTGCTCAAAACAGTCAACTTCCTCACGGAGAATATTGAGAAAGACTGAGAAAGAGATGAAAAGCATGTTTGGCAGAATGCATGAGCTCTGGTGGGGTGGGGGAATGGGCGGGAACACAGGTCTAGATTTGTTAAAAATAAATAAATAAATAAATGTATGTGGGGGAAAATAAAAAAAAAAAGAAAATAGAATTTCTGAAGAAATGACAAATAAAAAGAAAAAGCAAGGTACTGGCATAGAAACAGACACATTGAAACAGGATCGAAGACTCAGATTTGATCCACTATTTATAGTCACTCGATTTTTTAAAAAAGAGCCACAAACACACACTGGAGAAAAAGCATGTTCACCATGTTCAACAAATGGTACTAGTCAAAAGGGATAGTGCATGCTGAAGAATGAAATTAGACACCTATCTCTTATCAGGCACAAAAATCACCCTGAAAATTGACCAAGGAACTTAAGATAAGAGCTGATACCCTAGATCAGATAGAGGAGAAAGTAGGGAATGCATTGGAATTTATAGGCATTGGAGAGGACTTCCTGAAGATAACTCCTATAACATAAGCCTTAAGTCCAACAACTGACAAATGGGACCTATGAGATTAAAAAGCTTGTCTGTATATCAAATGACACCATCATTTGAATGAAGAGGCAACCTACAGAATGGGAAAAATTTTACCAGCTATACCTCTGACAGAGGGTTAGTATCTAGAATATACTTCAAAAATATTCAACATCTTTAGCCATCATGGAAATGCAAATTCATTTTGATTTCATTTTGCCCCACTCAGAATGAGTAAGATCCAAAAAAAAAAAATGCTAAAGAGAGTGTGGAGAAGGGAGAATTCTTATCCCTCTGGTGGCAGTGAAGACTACTACCACTATGGAAACCAGTGTGGAGATTCTTCTAAAAGCTTGAAATTGATCTACCAAATGATCTGAAAATAGGACTCTTGGGCATAAACCCCAAATACGCCATACTCTGCTACAGAAATATCTGTCCATCCATTTTTATCTCTGTCCTGTTCATGATATCCAGAAATTGGAAACAACCTAGAGTTCCATTAAGCAGAGAATATATAATGAAATGTGGTTTATGTACACAATGAAATACTATTCTGCTCTTTAAAAAAGTGAAATTATGAAATTCATGGGTAAATGGACAGAACTGGAAGCAGTCATGCTGAGTGAAGTAATCCAGACCCAGAAAGACAAATATCACATGTTCTGTCTCATAGATTCACGAAAGCTTGAAATCCTAGATAAGCATGTTTCAATTTGAAAATTCAGAGAATTCAGGAGACTAACAATTTTCCATAGGAGGGGGAGGCTTCCTGGTAGGGTGACAGAATTCAGTGATATAAATGGGAGAAGAAGGTAGAAACAAGGGGAAGATGGGGCATGGGAGGGAGTATGGCAAGGGATAGCTAACACTAAGTGGAAATCTACCACTATAGAAACTTCCTTGAGCATATAAACATACATTATAAGAGAGATTAAAATGAATTACCTTCTAACAGGGAAATATTACCCCTCCTGGACACCATAGGCTAGCAAAGTAAAACCTCAGTGCCAGAAAGGGGCTCCCTCTCTTGAAGCTGTTCACCAGAAGTCCCACGGATCCTCAAGCAATCCTGGCCATTGTCCTGCTCTTGATTACTCACCAAAACTGAACAGCAAGACCCTATTGCTGAAGGCACTACATACAGGAGCTACAGAACAAATAAGAATAAATTAAGCTGGCCCTGGCCTCAAAGACTCATCTCTACTGACTAGCTTTGCTATCAGAAGGAAAAAAAAATAATCAGCAACCTAGCTCACATGTAAACACTGTGGACTACAATAACAAGATATGCCTACAGGTGCAGTAGTGACACAGATAATATGGGAGTAACCAACCACTTTCTAACTGGAGTTAAGGTATGCTTTACAGTATTGTTCCAATACCTGACACTGATATCAGTCCTAGGAACTTGAGCTTAGGCAGGTCATAGGACACAGGGGAGAGCCTAATACTAGTTTTCTACTTAACAGTTATAGTATTAAACTGGCTCCTTGTGGAGCCTGATATTTTATGATGGCCGAGCCATAATGAGTTGGCTTTTTACCCCAGTAACCTAGAAGGTCTGAAGGAGCTAAAGCCAGCTCCTACTCACCTGGTGGACATTAGGCGTCTGCAGCCCACCCCGGGGGGAGTGTAACTTGAGGTGTAGCATTCCTAAGCCTGTCACTCCTGAAGCACACACACCTTAAGTCTCAGGAACCAAATGGTACATCTACCTAATCTCAGAAGGCTAATGGAAGAAATATCATAAACCTTGTCTCAGGAAGCAAACGGAGGGCATCCTCCATAAAACTTAGCAAAATACACGTAGGCTTCTCCTCTGTCCTGCCCACCTCATGATTAAAAAGCCCACCAAAACTCTATATAAGAGCTTAAAACCCCTGCAATAAATGAGTTTGTTCACTGATGCAACTCCTGGGTCTCTCTTCAGATCCATTCGGGTTCACCTATGTTCTGGAAGCCGTCTCTACTCCCTCCCTGTTGCCTCCTGTGGCCTGGGTTGCAGGGCTAGTGACTAGAGAGGGCAGGAACCCTCAACATGGAGGAAGCCCACAGCTCCTAATGACTGATGTCATAGCCATAAATTAATGCATCTCTTATCAGAGAAGCTTCCATATACAGCACATGGTGATTTTTTTTTAGCACATGGCGATTAACACAGAAACTCACCATTGGCCAATGTGTAGAGAATAAGATGATGTTGTAATGATACTCTGTTAAATTTCTGTCTTCCGTGGCTCAGGGTTCATTGTGGAAGTAGAGGGGGAGACGAGAAGATTTCAGAGCCAGAGGGGTGAATGACAGAGTTTTCCAGAAAGTTGGTCAGTTATTCATATGAACTTACGGCAATGGAGAAATCAGGTGAAAGTCCCATGAAAGCTCAACCCAGACAAAATCCCAGTATAGACATCTGGAAGTAACCAAGAAACCCTAATCATACCTAAGGAACTATTGGCAACAGATGGGTACTAAGAGGGGAGGCGTCAGTCTCTTTCAAGGATTTATGCCTTAGTGGGTTAACCAGACTCCAGTGGATAAGTCCACACTGAAGCACATTGGGGGACACAATTTAGACACTATGGACTTTCTTATACAGTAGAGTATATTAAATTGGACAGGAGGCTGTAAGAGGAGGTGTGAATTGCAGAGCATTTAAAAGCCACCAAATTATATTGTATGAAAATTGCAAATGTTTAAGAAAATAGAAAAATATTTTTTTAAATGAATGGAATGTGCAGGGACTCTGGGACACTATAAAAAAGACCAAACCTACTAATCATGGGTAGAGAAGTAAGAAGAGAAACCCACGTCTAAGACACAGAAAATATTTTCAATAAAATTATCAAAGAAAACATTCTGAATCTAAGGAAACAGATGCCTATCAAGGTGCAAGAGGCATACAGTGCACCAAATACACAAGAGCAGAAAAGAAACTCCCCATATATTATGAGAATCAAAACATCAAATGTGCAGAATGAAAAGGGGATACCGAAAACTGCAAGAAATAAAAGTATATCACATATAGAAGCAGGCCCACCCATCAGAAAAAGAAAAAAACCTTCACTTTTCAATGGAGACTTTGAAAGCCAGGAGGACATGAACTGCTGTTCTAAATGCTCTTAAAGGCCACAGGTACCAACCAAGTCTATCAAACTCAGCAGCACTATCTATTATAATAGAAAGAGAATGACAAATTTCCATGGAAGAGGAGATGTGATGAATTTATGAAAAGCTCTACAGAGGCTTTTGGAAGGAATACATCAGTCTGAAAAGATTAAATTCATGCAAGAGCACAGAGAGAATAAAGAAACAATCCCAAAATAGTTACTCAAAAGAAAACAATAACACCACAACAAAAGAACAGGAAATAGTTCACATTGTTCGTAATATCTCTAAATGTTAATGGTCTCAGCTCTCCAATAAAGGGACAGAGATTGCATTAGAAAGTAGTATTCATCTTTTTGCTACCTCCAAATCCTACCATCAAAGATCAACACCATCTTAGGATAAAAGGTTGGAAACATGTATTCTAAGCAAATGGAACTAAGAATCAAGTAGGCATAGCTATTCTAATATCTGATGAAATAGACTTCAAACCAAAACATATCAGCAGAGGTAAGAAAGGTTTCCTAAGTTGACCAGAAGTAACATGGAGAGGAAAGATTTATTTCATCTTATACTAAAGCATTCTTCGAGGGAAATCAGGGCAGGAACTTATGGCAAGAACCTGGAGGAACACTGCTTAATGTGTTGCATCTCTGTCCTGTGCTCAGCTTGCTTTCCTATACAACCTATGCCACCCACCAACCAAGAAGATGCTTAACAGACCTGCCATTGGGCCAGTCTGGTTGAGGAAATTCCCTAACAGAGGTTTTCTCTTCCCAGGTGTATCAAGTTAGCAATTGAAGCTATCCAGCACAGACAGGCACCTCATATTCATTAAAGGGAAATTCCACCAAGAAGATACTGCAGTTCTAAAGATTAAATCACCAAACACAAGGGTACGAAACTTCATAAAAGAAACACCATTAAGTGCCAAACCACAGACTGACCCCAACACAGTGACAGAAGGTGACCTCAATTACCTACTCTTTTTTTTTAATTTTATTTATTTCTGTATGTGTATGAATGTACTGTCTGCATGCAAGTCTGTGCACCCATGTCGTGCAATGCCGCGGAGGTCAGAAGAGGGTCTCGGATTCCCCTGGAACTGGAGTTCTCCTGGAATTGGAGTTTCAGATGGTTCTCGGCAGCCATGTGGGTGCTGGGGATCGAACCCGGGTCCTCTGTAAGAGCGGTCGGCACTCTTAACCGCTAGGCCATCTCTCCAGCCCAATAACCTACTCTTACCAATAGAAAGATCATCCAGATGAAGAAATATGACGATGATGAGGTCGCTCTCCACCTGTAAATTGGAGACAACTATTATGGAGGTAATCTCTTATAAAACTGGTAAAACTCCCTTCTTTAATTGACTAATAGACATAAGAACTGTGAAAAGGATTATTCTCTGTTCAGAACCAAATATAATACTAAAGTCCTTAAACTATGCACTTAAGCAAAATATATCAATACAGGAGCTCTGACATCAGTAATGGATTATTCTACCAGGGAGATGTTGGCC
>VZQC01008195.1:1506483-1533446 GCA_009823505.1 Rhizomys pruinosus | reverse complement strand
CGTACTAACATGATAATTAGGGACTATGCTAGGAAGGGAAGGGATTGGATCAATTAGGGACTTGTAAATTAAGCCTCCTAAAAGGACCAATTAGGAAGAGACACATACCCCAGTAGGGAAGTCGTCATGGCTTATAAACCTCTGTAAACCTGCAATAAAGTGAGCTTGAGCTGTAACACTCTGACTCGACTCCCTGCCGTGGTTACTTTCGGTTTGGCAGCGCACTTACTCTCCCCAGGCCCACTCCGTCGCGGGCCGACATAGTGAAGATCTTTGGCGGTGAGGAAGCTGGAGAGGGTGGTCTTTGCCAACCACCTCTCTATGGCCCCCGCATCTGGCGCCCAATGTGGGGCTCGAAGACCCCCGCCCTGAGACCCTAATGGCTAGCAATATGGCTGGGGCCAATCGGTCTTTCGGGTAAATGAGTCCCTGCAATGGGAAACGCAATGGGAAAAGATAAGGACCCAGCGCTTAAAGCCCTGAGATTGATGTTAAAATCCAGGGGGTTAGAACTGACCGATGCGGTCACGGAGTCTGCCTGGGAACACGTCCTCTTTCTGGCCCCCTGGGTAAGAGTGGCCAACCTTTTCTCCTGGGAAGTTTGGGGGTGGATAGAAAAGCTGGCAAGAGAAAGAGAAAGGATTCTCGGAGCAGGACCCCCTTTGGGCTTTTACCCCATGATTGTGGTGCTTAAAGCCACTTTTCACCCCGACTCCCTTCCACCTCCTGGGGGTGGAATTTCAGCTTCAGAAGAGGTTGAGAGATCCCCTGGTCTCGGGGAGGAGGATACGGCCTGGGATGCCTTCGCAACCGAACGGGTAGTAGACAAGCGATCTACCCCTGAGTGTCCAGACTCCACGGGCCCCATCCCTTCCCCCTACTTGGCTTTGAGGCAGGAGGCCAGAGAGACAGAACAATGCTTCTCTGAGGAACTCTCCCGACCACCGGCTTACGCCGAGGTGCGAAAAGGGGGGGTCACTCCTAAATTAGTTCTATGTCCTGTGTTTCCGTGTGCCTATGCATCTAAGTTTGTGTGAGTGTGTGTGTGTGTGTGTGTGTTTGTAATTCAGTTATTGTGTTTGTCTCATGTTGGTTCTGTCAAACAAAGTGGCCACTTCAAGTTTCAATCCTTTATGTGCACAGAATCATTTCATTTGATTGCATGCCAGAGTAGATATGCACATNTACTAACATGATAATTAGGGACTATGCTAGGAAGGGAAGGGATTGGATCAATTAGGGACTTGTAAATTAAGCCTCCTAAAAGGACCAATTAGGAAGAGACACATACCCCAGTAGGGAAGCCGGCACGGCTTATAAACCTCTGTAAACCTGCAATAAAGTGAGCTTGAGCTATAACACTCTGACTCGACTCCCTGCCATGGTTACTTTCGGTTCGGCAGCGCACTTACTCTCCCCAGCCCCACTCTGTCGCGGACCGACAGAGTGAAGATCTTTGGCGGTGAGGAAGCTGGAGAGGGTGGTCTTTGCCAACCACCTCTCTACGACCCCTGCAATGCTACACCTGAAAAAATTGCATGAATAAGGACAATCATCACCTAAGAAGAGTAGAGGACAAGAGGGCTGGGCCTGGTTGGTGGCACATGCCTTTAATACCAATACTTGACAGGTAGAAGCAGGCAAAATTCTGTGAGGTTGAGGCCAGTTTGGTCTACTGAGCAGGTTCCAGGCCAGCTTGAAGACCCTGTATCAATAAAAGTGGATGGTGATAGATAAACAAAATTCAGAGTTAAAGTAATTAAAAAGAAATGAAAAAAATACAATACAAAGAATCAATGAAAAGAAGAATAGGTTCTTTGAAAATATTAACAAGATTGAGGAACCTTTGGTCAGTTTAATGAAAAGAAAGGGATGGTACAAATTAATAAAATCTGAGATGAAAAGAGAAACATTACAACAGACACTGAGGAAATTCAGAGAATCATGGGGTACTTTAAAAATCTACATTCCAGTAAACTGGAAAGTATAAGAGAAATAAATCAATTTCTAGATATATACAGTCTACCAAAGTCAAATCAGGATAATTTAAATAATTTCACTATACTTCTAACAACCAATAATACAAAAGCAGTAATGTAAGAATCTCCAAACTAAAAATAGCCCAGGATAAGATGGATTCAGAGCAGTATTTTAACTACCCAAAGAACTAAGATCAATATGCCTCAAATTACTTTGTACAATAGAAAAATAAGAACCTTCCCTAATTCTTTTAAGAAGCCAATATTAATGTGACACAAAAAACAAACACCCAATCAAAAGAGGGAAAGAAAATTATAGACTAATCTACCTGATCCAAATAGATACAAAAATTCTCAATAAAAGAATTGCCAATATAATTTTTTTGTCTTTTTGAGACAGGGTCTCCCTGTAGCCCCAGCTGTCCTGGAACTCACTATGTAGACCAGGCTAGCCTTGAACTCACAAAGATCCACCTGCCTCTGCCTCCAGAGTGCTGGGATTAAAGGCATGTGTCACCACGCCCAGCTGCCAATATAATTTAAGGCCACATCAAAAAGATCACCCAGTATGATCCAGGTGACTTCCTTTGAGAGGGCCAAGACACATACATGTATAGAAACCACATGATCATCTCATTAGAAACAGAAAAGGCCTTTAAGAAAATCAAAGTTCTCTTCATGATAGAAGTCATGGAAAATCTAGGGATACAAGACATATATCTCAACACAATAAAGGAAATATGCAGTAAGCCAAGAGCTAGCATAATATTCAATGGAGAAACACTCAAATATTTCAATGAAAATACAGAACAAGAAAAGAATATCTACTCTGTCCAGGCTTGTTTAATATAGCAGTCAAAGTTTTTTTTTTTCTTTTTTAAAAATTTTTATTGATGTTTTGTGTATTTCATACATCATTTTTCAATTCAGTTCAGGAATATTCCCCTTTCCCTTTCCCGACTCCACCCCATCCCAGATCATGCATTCTGCCATAACTGTCCTGCGTCTTTCTCTCAGTCTTTGTTTTTATGCTTAGGAATTCACATTTTCCTCCATTAATTTTATATTACTCTAAAATATAGATACATACTCTCCACCCATATACAGTAATTACAGAGTTTGAAAATAATTGGTGGGTGGATTCTAGAACCCCTTGAGAGATTCACATTATAACAACAAATTTGCTTTCAGATAAATAGAAATATAACAATAATGTCATTCAGGTTGCCTTTCATCTGGGGGATTTGGTGTTAACATCCACAAATGAGGGCAACCACTCTTCGTTTGTCTTTCTGGCACTGTGTTACTTCATTCAGCATAACGGCTTGGAGCTCCATCCCTTTACCTGCAAAGTTCATAATGCCATCTTTCTTTTCTGCTGAATAGTACTCCATTGTGTAGATGTACCATATTTTGTCATCCACTCGTCTGTTGAGGGACATTTGGGTTGGTTCCAGCTCTTTGCTATTGTGAAGAGGCCTGTAATAAACATGGATGTGCATGTATCTTTGTGATAGGATGAGTCGTTGGGGTATACACTCAGGAGTGGTATGACTGGGTCAGGTGGTAAGCTCATTCCGGGTATTTTAAGGGATCTCCACACTGCTTTCCATAGTGGTTGTACAAGTTTACATTCCCACCAGCAGTGGATGTGTGTTCCCCTTTCCCCACAACCTCTCCAACATCTGTTGTCTTTTGTTTTCTTGATCTTAGCTAGCCTTCCTGGAGTGACATGATATCTGATATCTGAGGGTGGTTTTAATTTGCATTTCCTTAATTATTAATGATATTGAACACTTTTTAAGATGTTTCTCAGCCATCTTTAATTCCTCACTGGTGAAGACTCTGTTCAATTCTTTACTCCATCTTTTGAGTAGGTCATTTGTATGCTTACTTCTTTGTTTTTTGAGTAGTTTATATATTCTTGATGTTAATGCTCTGTCAGATGTGGCAATGGTAAAGATTTCCTCCCACTCTGTGGGTTTTCTCTTCAACTCCTTTATTGTTTCTTTTGCTATACAGAAGCTTTTGAGTTTTATGAGGTCCCATTTGTCGACTGTTGAGCTTACTTCCTGTGCAACTGCTGTCTGATTTATAAAGTCTTTTCCTACACCTATGTCTTATAGGTTGTTGCCAACTTTTTCTTCTATCACCTTCAGGGTTTCTGGTTATATGTTGAGATCTTTGAATCACTTGGAGTTTATTTTTGTACAGGGTGAGAGGCAGGGGTTTAATTTTGTTATTCTACAGATGATGATCCAATTTTGCCAGCACCATTTGCTGAAGATGCTATCCTTCTTCCACTGAGGGTTTTTTGTCCCTTTGTTAAATATGAGGTGGCCGAAATTGTATGAGCTCAATTTTGGATCTTCAGTTTTGTTCCATTGGTCTGTTTTTGTGCCAGTACCAGGCTGTCTTTATGACTATGGCCCTGTAATATAGTTTGAAGTTTGGTAGGGCAATCCTCCCTGTATTGCATTTTTCACTCAGGGTTGCTTTAGCTATTTGAGGTCTTTTGTTTTCCATATGAATTTAAGGATTTTTTTTCCAAGTCTGTGAAGAAGCTCATAGGGATTTTGATTGGGATTGCATTGAATCTGTATATCAATTTGGGTAAAATGGACATTTTTACTATATTAATTTTCCTAATCCATGAGCATGGGAGGTCTTTCCATCTTTTGATAACATTTTCAGTCTCCTTCTTTGGGGTTTTAAAATTTTTGTTGTAGAGGTCTTTGGTATATTTGGTTAGGTTTGTTCCTAGGTATATTATTATTTTTGAGGCTATTGTGAGTGGGAAGGTCTTCTTATATTCCTTCTCCATTTGTTTATTGTTGGTGTAAAGAAAGACTATTGATTTTTCTAGGTTAAATTTGTAGCCTGACACTTTACTAAAACTCTTAATCATTTCTAGAAGTTTTCTGGTGGAGTTTTTAGCATCCCTTAGGTAAATCATATCATCTGCAAAAAGAGATAGCTTAATTTCTTTTCCAATTAGTACCCCTTTAATTTCCTTCTCTAGTCTTATTGCCCTAGCTAGTGTTTCGAGCACTATGTTGAAGAGGAGTGGTGATAAGGGGCAGCCTTGCTGGGTTCCTGCCTTTAAGGGAAATGGTTCCAATTTTTCTCCATTTAGGATGATGTTGACATTGGGTTTGCTATATATGGCTTTGATCATGTTGAGGAATGTTCCTTTCAGTCCTATTCCCTCTAGGACTTTAAACATGAAGGGATGCTGGATCTTGTCAAAGGCTTTTTCTGCATCAATTGAGATGATTATGTGGGTTTTGTCTTTCACTCCATTTATGTGTTTTATGATATTTATTGATTTACATATGTTGAACCATCCCTGCATATCTGGTGTGAATACAATTTGATCATGATGGCTGGGTGTGGTGGCGCATGCCTTTAATCCTAGCACTCGGGAGGCAGAGGCAGGCACATCTTTGTGAGTTCAAGGCCAGCCTGGTCTACAGAGCAAGTTCCAGGACAGCCAGAGCTACAGGGAGACCCTGTCTCAAAAAGATCCCCCCCCAAAAAAGTTGATCATGATGTATGATCTTTTAGATGTGGGTCTGTATGCTGTTTGCCAGTATTTTGTTGAGAAGTTTTGCATCTATGTTCATTAGTGAGATGGGTCTATAGCTTTCTTTTTTGCTTGCATCTTTGCCTGGTTTTGGTATTAGAGTGATACTGGCTTTATAGAAGGAGTTTGGGAGAATTCCCTCTGTTTGAACCCTTCTAAACAGTTTGAGTAGCAGTGGTTGTAGGACCCCTTTAATGTTTTATAGAATTCTGCTGTGAAACCATCTGGACCGGGGCTTTTATTAGTTGGGAGGTTTTTAATTACATCTTCAATTTCCTCAAATATTATGGTTTAAACTGTCAATCTTTTCTTGGTTAAGCTTTGCTGGTTCCCAGGATTTCAGATATTCATCCATTTCTCTTAGGTTTTCATATTTAGTGGAATATAGATTTTTGCAGTATTCCCAATATGATTGTCTGGATCTTTTCTTTGTCTGTGGTGATGTTTCCCCTTTCATCATGAATACTATTGATTTAGAGTTTTCTCTCTCTCTCTCTCGGCCCTCCTCCTCTCTCTCTCTCTCTCTCTCTCTCTCTCTCTCTCTCTCTTTTGTTAACTGGGCTAGAGGTCTATCTATTTTGTTTATTTTTTCAAAGAACCAGCTTTTGGATTCATTGATTTTGTGTATTGTTTTATTTGTTTCTATTTCATTGATTTCTGCTCTGATTTTTGTTATTTCTTCCTGTCTGTTGCGTTTAGAGTTCATTTTTTTTTGTTGTCTCTCAAGTGTTTTAGCTGCAGTATTAGATGATGTGGGCACTTAGGGCTATAAATTTCCCTCTCAGGACTGCTTTTAAAGTATCCCACAGGTTTTGTTGTGTTATATTGTCTTTTTCGTTCAGTTCCATGAATACTTTTATTTCACTCTTTATTTCTTCCCTGACCCATTCATTATTCAGGTTTGTTTTGTTTAGTCTCAATGTGTTCTTGTAATTAGTTGGGCTTATTCTAGTGTTCATATTGAGCTTTATTGCACTGTGGTCTGATAGAATGTATGGAATAATTTCTATCCTTTTGTATTTGCTGAGGCTCCTTTTGTGCCCTAGTATGTGGTCGATTTTGGAGAATGTTTCATGATGTGCTGAGTAGAAAGTATATTCTCTGGAATTTGGGTGGAATATTCTGTAGATATCTGTGAGGTCCATTTGGTGTATTATATTGTTCAGTTCTAATGTCTCTCTATTTATTTTTTGTCCTGTTGATCTATCCAAGGGGCTCAGGGGGGTGTTGAAGTCTCCCACTATTGGTATGTTAGGATTAATCTGTGTCTTGAGGTCCTGAAGAGTTGTGTTTATAAAGTTAGGTGCAGCAGAGTTTGGTGCATAGACATTTAGGATTGTGAAGTCTTCATGGTTCATTGTTCCTTTGACAAGGATATAAGGGCCCTCATTGCCTCTTCTGATTAATTTTACTTTGAGATCTATTTTGTCTGATATTAGAATAGCCACTCCAGCTTGTTTCTTATTACCATTTTCTTGGAATATTTTTCCCATCCTTTCACTCTAAGGTGCTATCTGTCCTTGAGGGTGAAATGGGTTTTTGTAGACAGCATATAGAAGGATTCCGTTTCCTAATCCATTCTCCCAGTCTATGCCTTTTGGTTGGGGAGTTTAGACCATTAGTATTTAAGGTTATTATTGGGAGATGTGCATTGCTTCGTTTTAGCTTATTTTTTGTTTACATTCTTGGTCTAGGTTTATATTTACTCTGTTATGATTTTGTTGCTTTCTCTCTTTAATTGCTTAGGGATAGTTGCTTCTTTCCTCTGTTCTTTGGATTGCTTCCAGGATTTTCTGAAGTGTTGGTTTCTTAGACATATATTCTTTCATCTTGTTTATGTCATGAAAGATTTTTCCTTCTCCTTCAACTATAATTCACATTTTTTGCTGGATATAGTAGTCTCGGTTGGCATCTAAAGTCGTTTAGCACAGGGAATACTTTGGTCCACATTCTTCTAGTGTTCATAGTTTGGACTGACAAATCAGCTGTGATTCTGATGGGTTTCCCCTTATATGTAACTTGTTGTTTTTTCTCTTGTAGCTTTCAGTATTTTGTCCTTGTTTTGAGCATCTAGTATTTCAACAATTATATGTCATGGGGAGTTTCTTTTCTGGTTCTGTCTATACGGTGTTCTATGTGCTTCTTGTATTTGTATGGGATTGTCTTTTTTTCAGTTTGGGGAAATTTTCTTCTATTATCCTGTTGAAGCTCTGGTCAATAGTGTTGTCTTGGGCTCCTCTCCCTTCCTCTATCCCTATGATGCTGAGGTTGGCTCTTTTCATAGTGTCCCACACTTGCTTGTTGTTCCACTCTGGTGTTTTGTAAAATTTTTCGTAATCTTTACTTGAGCTTTCTAATTACTCCATATTATTCTGCAGGTCTGATATTCTTTTTTCTGCTTTTTCTATTCTGCTTCTGAGACTTTTTCCCATCCTCTCCTGGTGGTTGGATGAGTGTTCAATATCCTTTTTCATTTCATCCTGTGATTTCTTTAGATTTTCCGCTTCCCTCTGGAGCCTGTTATTCTCTTCTTGTAGTTTCTTTGTTTGCTGGTCATTTTCTTTTTCATTTTGGCCTGGGATTTTTTTCAGTGTTTCAACTTCCTTCCAGGGTTTGTTATTTTCTCCCTCTAGGTCTTTCTTGAGTTTTTCAATCTCTCCCCTTAGTTCTTTCCACTGTTTGCCATTATCTCCCTTTAGGTCCTTCCTGAGTTTTTCATTCTCTTCCCTTAGTTCTCTAATTTCTTTGAATTTGTCCACAGTTGTTCTTCTAAGGTTGTTGTCTTGGCTTCTTTCCTCAGAGATCTCATTACAGGGATCTTCTGTAGGGTTGGTAGAGTTTGGTGTGGATTTATTATGAGCTTTTCCCATGTTGTTTTTTCTTTGTGTCTTTGGCATGTGGATTTGTCTGTTTATTTGTTTCTTTGAATTCTGGCACCCCAACGTTGGCTGCACAGACCATAATCACCAATGCTCCACCTGTTAGGTCCTCTGCACCAGAGCTCCAACAGGATGATGGGGAGGGTTGTTGGGTTGGTTAGGCCCCCAAGGGTCAAGGCAGTTCCACCTTTACTCACCTCACTGACTCTGGGTGGGTGTCTGCAGTACAAGCTGGGACTTCTGGGGGTGGGTGGCATGCCCCACCAAGGGACAAGGCATGCCCACCTTGCCTCACTGGAACCTCACTGACTCCAGGCTGTTGTCTGGAGTCCAAGCTGGGACTAGGACTCAAAGTTTAGCTAGAGAAATAAGACAAGTAAGGAAATAAAGGGCATACAGTTAGCAAGGAAGAAAAGTACTCTTATTTGCAGATGATACAATTATATAAATAAAAGCCCCTAAAGAGTCCTCCAGAAAACTAGATCTGATTATCATTTTCAGTAAAGGATCAGAGCAGAAAAACTCAGTAGTCTTTCTATATACAAGTAACAACATATTGAGAAAGTAAACAAGGAAATTATCCCATTCACAGTAGCCTTAAAAAGGTAGCAATAAGCCAGGGGTGGTGACACATGCCTCTAATCCCAGCACTTGGAAGGTAGGGGCAGACAGATCTCTGTGAGTTCAAGGCCAGCTTGGTCTACAGAGTGAGTTCCAGGACAGCTGGGGCTACAGGTAGACCCTGTTTCAAAAAGACCAAAAATAAAAAAAAAAAGGTAGAAATAATTATAAGGAAGGAAGTGAAAGACCTATTTTAAAAACATTTAAGCACTGAGTAAAGAAATTGAAGTAGATACTAGAAGGGGAAAAGACCTCCAGTGCTCATGGATAATATACTATGAAAATGGCCATTCTACTGAAAGCAATTTACAGACTCAATGCAATCTCCATTAAAATTCCCAGTACAACTTTTTACACAAATTGAAAAAAGAATCTACAATTTCATATGGAAACACAAGAAATCCAGTTTAGCCAAAAGTAATCTTGACTAGAAAGAGAAGAGCTAGAGATATCACCATTCATTATTTCAAGTTACACAGCAGAGTTATAATAAGAAGAACAGCATGGCACTAGCATAAAAACAGACAAATTGATCAATGGAATAGGCTTGAAGATGCCAAATTAAGTCCATCCAATTATAGACACCCATTTTTTTTTTACAAAAGGGCTAAAAATACATATTGGAGAAAAGACAGCATCTTAAACAATTGGTGCTGGTCAATCTCTGACCTTCACTGTGCATTATACTCGGTTGCAAAAGTATCAAAGACCTTGACATAAGACTTCATATCCTGAATCAAACAGAGGAGAAAATGGGGACTACATTGGAACTTATAGTCACTGAAAAGAACTTTCCAAATAGAGGAAATGGAAATAATGGAACAGGAAGGGTTAAAGTGGGTAGGAGATCAGAGGGCAGAGTAGAGAAAGGAATATGTGGAGTGCTAAGGAACACTTAAGTTTTTGTTTTTATATTTTATTTTATTTTATTTTATTTTATTTTATTATGTCTATGAATGTATTGTCTGCATGTAGGTCTGTGAACCTGTGTCGTGCAATGCCACGGAGGTCAGAAGAGGGTGTTGGATTCCCCTGGAACTGGACTTAAAAACAGTTCTCAACCGCCATGTGGGTGCCAGGTATCGAACCCAGGTCCTCTGCAAGAGCAGTCGGCGCTCTTAACCACTAGGCCATCTCTCCAGCCCCAGGAACACTTAAGTTTTGTAAAAGTCATATGGATACCTATTGTATATGTTTCCAAAAAACATACATATACATAGATAAAAGAGATTAAATGAAATTACCATATATTGGGGCACAAGCCCTTACCAGACTCCAGGGTCTCACAAATAAAAATAATAATGACAGGAATGGGCTCCCTCTTTGGGGGGCTTGTTGATTAATGTTTTTTCACTGACCATCAAATGATATTTGCTATTGTTCTTGATTACCTTCTAGACTCTATTGCTGAATGAGTCATAGAGCAAGGATGAGTCATAGTGGATGGAGGAATTAAGTTGGAACTGACCCTCATGCTTCATCTCCAGTGGCTGGCTTTCTTGTGCTCTAAGATGCTAAGCACAATACAAAAGAGAAAAGTAATAATCAATCTTCACCAGCTGAGAACCCTGAGAGATATGCTTATGGTACAATATTGACAAAAGTATTATGGGAGTAACATATCACTCTCTGATTAGACCCAAGGCCACCTTCACAAGATGGAAATTATAGATGACATTCTTATGGAATCAAGAACTTGTAGCTAGATAAGTTATATGACTTAGTGGGAAACTTCCATTATTCTGCTAAATGAACACAGTATCAAGCCGACTTTTAGTGTCTTATTATCATATCCATAAATTAATGTATTTCTCAGTTACCAGCAGAAAAGCCTCTTTTTTCAGCAGATGTTGATTGGCACAGAGACCTATAACTGTTCAATGTGGAGAGAATAAGAGACAGGTTAGTCATCCCAAGTGGGACACCTATATCACACCTCTCACTCACACATTCATGGAGTTTCACAGAAGATGAATCCAACAGATTGTAAGAGCAACAGATGGTGGATCAATACAATGAAAATGTTTTCTAAACACAAGAAGGCAGTTGCAGATATTAATCCATAGCAATTGTGACTGTGTGCAAAAGCCCAATAAAACCCCAGCCTGGTGGGGAAGAGGTGAACATAAAGCCCAGGACTAGCTGATAAACCAGTGGAAACTGATAACCTCTGGAGAGGGAAAGTTGAGTTTCTTTAAGACATGAGGTCCATTGACTGTGCTCTAGGAGATGGACCTGTACCCAAGAGTGTTTGGGGAACATACTTTGGACTCAATAAGCCTTAACAGGTCGTAAGAGAAGTCAGGGGTTACGGAGGTGGGGGTGGATCTGAGAAGAAAAGGTCAAGGGGGGTTGAGTATGAAAAACTGATGAAATAAAAATAAAGAAAAGAAAGCTATAGGCACAAATTAAATAATGATATAAGGAATACATAGGTAACAGAGAGGTAGTAGATAGATAATAGACAGATATAGATAGATAAAAGATAGATAAATAGATGATAGATATAGATAATAAGTATATACATAGATAAGTAACAAATAAATGGTAGATAGATGATTGATAGATAGATGATAGATAGATAAATAGATAATAGTTATATACATATATAGGCAACAGATATGGTAGATAGGTGATAGATGATAGATAGATAGATAGGTAGATAGATAGATAGATAGATAGATAGATAGATAGATAGATGTTCTGGTGAGTTTTTGTCCACTTGACACTAAGTAGAGGTACCTGGAAAAAGGGAAGCTCAGTTGAGGAATATCTTCCATTGCTTGCAATGGCCATAGCCATGTCTTTGAAGCACTTTTTTTTTTTGAGACAGGGTATCCCTGTAGCTCTACCTCTCCTGGAACTCACTACATAGACCAGGCTGACCTTGAACTCACAAATATCTGTCTGCCTCTGCCTCCCAAGTACTAAGATTAAAGGCATGGGTCACTGTCTTAATTGATGATGTGGGAAGGCCAGGCACAGTGTATCAGTGCCATCCTTGGGATGTAGGCCTGAGCTCTATAAAAAAGGGAATTAAGTGGGCCAGAGAGACTGCTCAGTGGTTATGAGCACTGACTGCTCTTGAAGAGGACCTGGTTTCGATTTCCAGCACCCACATGGCAGCTAAGAAGCATCTTAAAGCCAGAAGTCATGACACTCGCCTTTAATCCTAGCACTTGAGAGGCAGAGGCAGGAGGATCTCTGTCAGTTCAGTTCAGGGCCAGCATGGTCTACAGAGTGAGTTCTAGGCCAGCTGGGGCTATGGGAGACCCTGTCTCAAAAAAAAAAAAAAAAAAAAACCGAAAAGGTAATTAAGCAAGCCAGGAGAATGAACCACTAAGCAACATTTCTCCGTGGTCTCTGCTTCTGTCCATGCCTCTCATTTTCCTCAAAGATGATCTATCACTTGGAAATGTAGGATGCAATAAACTTTCCCAGTTTGATTTTAGTCAGTGTTTTATCACAGCAACAGAAAGTTAATTAAGATAGAAATTGGTACCAGGATTTTGGACTATTGCTGTGATGAACCTGACCATGTTGTTTCGGGAAGGATTGTGGAAGCATTTGGAACTTTTTGCTGGAAAAGAGCTCTCAGTACTTAATGGGCTGTTCTCAGAGAGCTTAGAAGATAAGAACACTGAAACAAATGAAGACAATGGAGGTTTGGCGGTAAAGTATCAGAAGGAAGGAAAGACTATGTCAGGGAAGTTTGCGTGATATGTTTTGGATTAAGAAACTGGGGGCTGGAGAGATGGCCTATTGGTTAAGAGCAACTGCTCTTGCAGAGGACCTGGGTTCGATCCCCAGCAACCACATGGTGGCTGAGAACCATCTTTAACTCCAGTTCCAGGGGAATCCAACACCCTCTTCTAACCTCCACGCCTTTTCATGACATGAGTGCACAAACCTACATGCACACAGTACATTCATACACATTAAAAAATAAATAAAATTAAAAAATTAATTTGTGTGTTTAAAAAAAAGAACCTGTGAAAGTGAAACTTTTTTGGAAACAGGGTCACCCTATAGCATCGGCTGTCCTAGAACTCACTATGTAGATGTTTGGATTCAATCTGACAAACATTAGCTTGCCTCTGTCTCCTAAGTGCTGGGATTAAAGGTATGTGCCACTACACCTACTGAAAGTGAAAAGTCGTGCTTTCTTGGGATAATAAATATTAGTTGGGGCTGAAAATTCACCTGTAATTAACAAAAAACCAGTATCATGGAGGTGAAATCTTCTGGGACATATTTCTTTAGGGTCAGCACACAGTAGCTGTGTTTGAGAGAAGGTCAAGGTTGCATCTTAAGCTGGAAGCTAAATGTGGTAATAAGTAAGAATCTCCAACCCAGTATTGGCTTTGGTGGAATGAAAGCTGCAGAGTTGAAGTGGTTATGGAGAAAAGCTGAGATTTGCACTGTGAGAGACCAGGAAAGGCCATTGCTGAAGGTACAGGCTCAGTTTCAGTAGAGACCCCAGTATGTTCGGGAAACCAGGACCACAGGATGACCACCGAGTGCAGCAGCAGGTAGGAAATGGAGCTGACGTGAGCCTAGGAGACAAGCTGTATGTACTGTGGGTGTCAAAGCTGGAGAAGTGGAAAAGGCCAAGCTTCCTGGAGTCCAAAATAAGTGTCTGTCCCAGATGTTGGTCCTTGGGCCTGTTACATTGCTTGATGTGGGTTTTACTTTGATCGAATTGTAAATGCACTCTGGTTATTCCCTTTTGAAATAAAGTGTATAACTTGTTTTTATTTTACAAGAGAATACAGTTAAGAAACTTTGGATTTCACTTCCAAGTACAAACTAGGTCCCTCTCTGCTTATGTTCCAAGATCAGATGAAATAAGGAACAGTTGGGGTGGTCTGGCTTGACAGTAAGACTATATTCCTGATGACACAACATATCTGAGTTCCAGAACAAACACAGAGAAACCCAAACTGATATTAACCTCGAAGCTACATTTCTGATAGCTAGCTTTCATAGTACTGGAAGATCTTATTTATGCTACTGGCAGAAAAAAATGGTAATCATTAACTTTATCCAGGTGTGAATGCTCTGAGCTACAGCAACAACTGGCTTGGCAAAATATGTCCACTGATGCAATAGTGGCACAAATATTATGGGAGTAACCTATCACCTTCTAAATGGACTTAAGGCCCACTTCACAAGATGGACTCCATATTTGCCGCTATGTTCAGGTCTAGACAGATCAAAGGGTAGAGGGGAAAACCTACTACTATCTTTCTGTTAAATAGACATAATATTAAGCTGACTCATAATGACTTGTACATATAAATTAGTACATGTTCTAGTTTGCTTTCAATCAGTGTGACAAAAGACTGACCAATACCAACCCATTCCATGAAATACCTGTGGAGGTCAGAAGAAGACATCAGATCCCCTAGACCTGGAGTTACAGAGAACTGTCAGCTGCCATGCAGGTACTGGAAAACAAATCTGGGTCCTTTGTAAGAGCAGTCTGTAATCTTATACACTGAGTCATCTCTCTAGCCCCAGAAGCCTCACAGTCCTTAAAAGAACTCAACCTGTGGGCTCCTTTACAATCCAAATCAAGTATTTTCTTATTTCAAAAGGGAAGAATCAGGTACACCTAAGCAAAACCAAAGTCCAACAAGGTAGCTCAAAGCTGGACATCATGAGATTCACTCACAATCTTCTGGGCTCCACTAGATTTTGGCAGCCTTACACCTCTGATTCTGTTGTCCACAGCACACACAGCTCTTCTTGCAGGCCCGCATTTCTCCATTCCATGCCTACTGCTGCCCTTGGTGCTGGCATCCCCAAAAAGCTGGGGTCTCCACTGAAACTGAGACTACACCTTCACCAATGGGCTCTTCTGATCTCTCCTAATATAAAGCCCAAAATTCCCTTCATAATCCCTGCAATCCTGGGGGTCTTTACTGCAACTGAAGCTTCACTATCACCAGTGGCCTTTCCTGGCCTCCTGTAGTGCCAAGGCTCAGCTACTTTATGTGACCCTTCATGCTTTCAACATCAGAACCATGCAGGAGACCCTTACACATTACCAAGTCCTGTTTCCACTCTGAGATGGGGGCGTGGGTCCCCAATTGACCATAGCTTCTGTGTGCTGACCCTGAGGAAATACTTCCCAGAAACATCACTTCAGTGATGCTGATCTCTTGTTACTTACAACTGATTTTTCAGCCCCAGCTGACCAGCATCAATTGTCCCAGTAAACCAAAAATTTTACTTTCAGTGGTTCTGGTCAATTCTTAATCACAGCTTATTCTTGAGCTTCAGCAACCAGAAACCACATATTCTTAATTAAAAATATCATGCAAAGAGTACTGAAGTTTCTGCTTCCCTTTGAAGCTTGAAAAGCCAGGTCTCCATTGTCTACAACTTTTTTAAACATAACTCTTTGAAGCTCCACAGCAACAAACTCTAAGCACTCAATGGCTTTACTAGCACAAAATTCCAAACACTTCCACAATTCTCTTCAAAAACCCAATGTTGGGGGCTGGAGAGATGGCCTAGCAGTTAAGAGTGCCGACTGCTCTTGCAGAGGACCTGGGTTCGAGCCCCAGCACCCACATGGCGGCTGAGAACAGTCTTTGGCTCCAGTTCCAGGGGAATCCAACACCTTCTTCTGACCTCCAAGGCATTGCATGACACTGGTGCACAGACCTACATGCAGACAGTACATTCATACATATACAAAAAATTTTTAAAAAACACACACCAATGTTGGATCTGTCATAGCAATACCCCACTCCTGGTAACAATTTTTGTTCTAGTTCACTTTCAGTTGCCGTGACAAAACACTCTGGGGGAAAAAGGGTCTGTGACAAAACACTCTGACTAATACCAGCTTGGGGGGAAAAGGGTTTACTTAGCTTACATTTCCCAAGTCACAGTTCATCACTTAGAGAACCCAAGGTAGGAACTCAGGGCAGGAACCTGAAGGCTGGAGATGAAACACAGACCATGGAGGAACCCTGGTTACTGGCTTCCTCCCTGGCCCATCCTGCCTGCTGCTTCCATATACAATACAGAACAACCTGCCCAGGGATGGAACCACGCACAGTGGGCTGGGCACTCTCATGTCACTTCACAATCAAAAAATGCCCACAGACATAGCCACAGGCCAGTCCAATGAAGGCATCTCCCTAACTGAGGCTCTCTCAACCCAGGTATGTCAAGTTGACAACTAAATCTTTCCAGCACAATACATAGCTCGGTTCTCACCAGAGAAGGTTTTTTTTTCGGCAGATGCAAATGAACACAGATACCCACAAATTATCAATGTACAGAGAATTGGAGACTGCAGAGTGCTCAGCCCAATAAGAGAACACTATATCCTGCCCTCTCTTCTCAAAAGTTCAGGAATCACAGCAGAAGATGGGGTAGAAAGATTTTAAGAGCCAGAGGTAGTAGATGAAGACAAAGAAACTGTGCTTTCTAAACACCAGAGAGTGGTTGCCCATATGAAATGACACCAGTTATGACATCATGCAGAAGATCTTTGCAAAGCCAAGTCAGACCAAAACCCAGCATGCATGCGGGAGGGACATGGGTCAAAAGCTTCAGCCCTACCTGAAGATCCATTGCCATTTGATGACGAGGGGGAGGGAGAGCAGGTTTTCCTTTCTAGTGTGATGCCTTATAGACTGACCAGACTCCAAGGTAGATTTACACCAAGAGAATTTGGGAAACACAAGTTAGACTCAATAGACCTTTTAAAAAGACAAATAATACCTGACGTTAACATGGGAGGGATGTATTGAGACCGCACATGCAAGTGTACAGATGGCCTCTGGAATGCCAGAGAGTGTTACCAAAGGCCACTAAACCAATAAAGCAAATACGGGTCTCCCTGAGTCAAGCAAGACTCCACCGTCAGCACCAGCTACACCTCACCTGCCTGGAAATACTGTACAGTGGAGGCAGCCATGTGCCTGTATATCCCAAATCTAATTGGCTATTGGCTCTCTCCTTGGAGGAATAACCCATGGCTGATGCCACAAGCTTACATCCTCTACAGGTTAGGAGATGTTATAAGCCACAGTAAGAACCTGTCATATTTAACAGGGGGGAAAAATGTAATTCATGGATTAACATATCATCCAAACATATGTGTCTATGCCAAAGTAACCTACCATAACTATTAGTGCTGCTTAAATACCTATATATCTAATTGCTTGTGCTTCATTAGTAGGATCGAAAGGTTACTCCTGGACAAACTGTCAGCCCATGAAAGGAAACAGCCAGAATTGACCAGAGTCCAAGTCAACAGCTCCAGAGAGAGTGGACTGTTTTACTTCTCATCCACCTGTGCCCCTTTTCTAAGCCTAGGGAACAACCTGAGGAAGAGGGGGCGTGGTAGAATGTAAAGGCTCCGATTGGGGTGAATGGTGAAACTACAGCGATGTAGTCTGGACACTCATTTGATCAACTTGATTGAACAAACAACAGGTCACCCCCCACTGGATGGTGGGGCTGTGGGGGTTTGGGCACAACAGCCTGTAGATTGGCTTTGCACGAAGGATGCTTGTACTCATGGATTATCACTTATAGCTAAAAAAGGAAAAAAAAAAAACAGAGAAAGATGCAAGACAGTTATGGCAGAATACATGATCTGGGATGGGGTGGGGGTGGGGGGGAAGGGAAAGGGAAAAATGCCTGATCTAAATTGGAAAATGATGTACGAAATGCACAAAGCATCAATAAAAATTAAATTAAAAAAAGACAATAATAGAAGAAATTAATGTGGAAGAAAATAGTGAGGTGAGGGAGAGAGGGAGAGGGTCTGAAAATGATAAAAATACATTATATGAAATTCTCAAATCAACAAAAATTTTGTTTTAAAGGTTTAAAGAGAATGTTAACTTTTGTTTTTTTATTATTTATTTTATTTTTTTATATTGAGCTTTTGTACATGGCTCTTAACCAAAATTAGACCCCCTCTCCCATCCATGCCTCCACCCCAGACTGGACCTCATGTATTCTACCATACATGTTAAGTACTGTCCTTTAGTGCAAATTCATTCACTGGAGTCTAGTCAGCCTATTTGGAGATCACAGGTGTTCATATATCAAGTTTCAAGGGGTAAATTGTTCTGGTTATTTTCTGTCAACTTGACTCAAACTAGAGACACTTGGGAAGACGGAACCTCAGTTGAGGAATATTCTCTACTGGAGTGACTTGCATCTATGTCTATGAGGGATTTTCTTAATTGCTAACTGATGTGGGATGGCCCCACCCATGTTGACAGTGCTAGCCCTGGGCAGATGGGCCTAGGCTGTATAAGAATGGTAGCTAAGACAGGAGGAGAAACCACAGTCTCTGCTTCATTCATGCCTCCACATTACCACCCCAAGTACCTGTCTGATTTCCCTCAAAGATGACCTGTCACTTGGAAGTGTACGGTGCAATGAACTCGTTCCTCCCCAAGTTAGTTTTGGTCAGTGTTTTATTGCAGTAACCAAAAGCTAACTAGTACAATAAAGGAACCGTCAGGGGAACACATGCTATTGGCTTTGATAATAAGGAAGAGGAGTCTGAGTCCAGGAAAGGGAAAGGATGTGGACGCTGTAATAAACCCTAAACTGAGCTCTGAGAGTGTCTTCACTCAGACTTCTAAACTACAGAACCTCTATTGTTTAAGCCATTAAGTTTGGGATGACTTAGGGATTAACACTAATAAACCACCTTCTTGTTGGTATATTGGGATCCAGGCCAACGTTTAGCTCCTCTTTGTTTCTGCATAATGATATATGTGCTGTTCTTCTGCCTCCTCACCAGGTAGAAGGAGCTGACCTACCTACAGAATGTTTGCTAGAAGTATTACCCAAAGGTTAATTTATACATTTAAACAGGCATTGTCTGCCTAGCAGGTCCAGATGCAGCATCAAGGCCTATTTGACCTAATGAAAAATAATATCTTAATTTTGTTTCCATCTTCATTATTTAATTGTGAAGGAGGGTGAATAATTTCTCATGTATTAATTAGTGTTGTCAAAATTTCTAGCATACAGCTTTGAATAATTAATCAAATGAGCTATTTACTGAATGATAAGTTGTAAATCCTATATATTTTATATAAATCTTTAAGCTGAGTTACATGTATATTGTCAAACAAACACATATATGCAAATGTACTTTTTCTTAATCTATGTGTGTGTTCATTCTACACATACATATGTACATGAAAAATCAGTCATCATTTAATTCTCTGTGTCTCTCAGGTCTTGTGGCTTTCATAAATTACCTTTCCAAGCTAGTTCATTTTTTAAATTACCTTCTACTATATACCTATTATCTATCTATCTATCTATCACCTATCTATCATCTATCTGTTACCTATCTATGTATATACCAATTATCTATCTATCTATCTATCTATCTATCACCTATCTATCATCTATCTGTTACCTATCTATGTATATACCTATTATCTATCTATCACCTATCTATCATCTATCTGTTACCTATCTATGTATATACCTATTATCAATCTATCTATCTATTTATCATCACCAAGTTTCTCTGCTTTTACAAGTTCATATGATTAGACTGGATCACATACACAATGGATAATTCTAACCCAATATTAGTAACCATCACCAGAGTTCCTTCTCTTCATATAAGGTGACACCTTCCGAGGTTCCAAGGATGTGGGTGTTTACCACAGTTCTGCTTTTCACAATCTAGCTTCCTGTAGACTTAGTAGGATTTTCACCACTGATGATATCATCTGCAAAAATGCTTCTTGCTTCCAGCTTTCAGAACAACCAAACATGGCTCTCCAGTAGAGTGAAGACATGTATCTTCATTAAGTATAACCATTAAGTTTTATATTCTTTGTTAAGATTAAAAGTGCATGTTTCTTCATTCTGTGCCTACTGGGCTCCATCTATTATAATAACCATTGCAACAATGACCACACAACTTATAAAATTAGAAAGAAAACTTTAAACACGATGATAAGGATTTGGAGAAATACTACATCTATATAATGTTAATGAGTTTGTAAATTAGATAAAGCATTTTCTGAGAGTCTGTGTGGAACTTCTGCTTTAAATTTCAAAACAAAAATCTTAAGACTTTCAATCTAGCTATTTCTTAGGTGTTGATCCTGCAGGAAACATACTCATATCACAAAAGCAGGCACAGAGATATTTTTTTCAACAGTGGCTTTGTTAGAACATATTTGGAAGAATTACAATGATAATTAAAAGAGCAAATGTTAAATATAGTCTGGTAAGTTTACAGTTGGGAATACTCATTTTTTTTAGTGCATCAAATAGGTTTTCATAGTGTAAAATAAAAAGGTGACCAACACATGGCAAAGTAAAAGAGCAAGCTATAATTTGAAAGTATAATTGTACGTGTGTGTGATATAGAAGAGGGTCTAGGAAGATAAATAAAATTTCAACAGTGATTTCCATTGAGACAACTATTGCACATAGAACCGGCCATGAGGATTTTGAAGATAGTATTTAATTTCTACCTATAATTTTAACACTATATAAGCTAAAATATATTTTAATGATATATTTAAAGATAATAAAAGAGAAACAGGACAGACATGTCTTTGTTTATAAGATTTTAAGTATCTATGATTGTATTTCTCACTAATTCAAAACATCATCAAAAGATCTAATCTAAATTTTCTGACTCCAGAGAAAAGAATCCTTATCCACATTTTCCAGACTAATTGTTAGAAATTGGCATTTCCTCAAGTCACACACAGCTTTTAAACGAAGAAGCTACATTGGGAGATCTACCTCTCAATTCATCTTGACATCCATGGCTAGTAACTATCAGAAGCCAATCTGATCCCTGAACCATAATGTCAGGAGCTCTTCATTCTATAATCATACACTTTCCCATCTGCTTTTACAAAAAAAATATACACTTATAAAAGGCAAATACAATTCTTTCCCTCTTGACTATACAATTTGGGTCACGTGATTTGCTTTTATTGAATGGAACTAATGGAATGATTGTAAAGATGGTACAATTGAGGAGCTTGAAATGTGCATACTGAATGGGACTCATCCCTTTGAACTTCTGTCTTCTCTAAAATTAGTGTATCCTTAAATAGTATGGTAATACTTGCAAGTATGGTAATACTTGCAGTCCAGAAAAAAAAAAGTCAGAACGAAGTCACTTTAAATAACTAGAAAATAATTTCCATGAAGAAGAAATGCCTCACGTGACTTCTAGACCTATGAACTAAATAAATGTTCCTTCCTTTACACTACTGTGTTCCATGATTTGTGCCGACCACTCTTACAGAGGCCCCGGGTTTGATCCCCAGCACCCACATGGCAGCTGAGAACCATCTGAAATTCCAATTCCAGGAGAACTCCAGTTCCAGGGGAATCCGACACCCTCTTCTGACCTCCACGGCATTGCATGACACAGGTGCATAAACCTACATGCAGACAGTACATTCATACACATACAGAAATAAATAAAAAATTAAAAAAATAAGTTATGTTTTATTAGCCAGGTCTCAATTAGAGAGGCAGAACTAATAGATAGACACACACACACACACACACACACACACACACGCACGCACACACACACACACATACACACACAGAACAGAGAGAGAGAGAGAGAGAGAGAGAGAGAGAGAGAGAGAGAGAGATGCTTATTACACATAGTGAATATAGTGAATATATACATAAAATCTCTGTTATGGGTCTTTATTGTTATGCAGTTGTGAGAGATGGCTAAGCATCTTTGCATGGCTATTGTCTCTGCCAGATGAAACTTGAAGCTCAGTTGATGACAGCCAGATCAGAAGATGGATGTAAAGTCAGTGAAATTGAAGACAATTTCAACTGACAAGTGTAAACTAGAACTGGTTAAGGATGGACTAAAACCTGTATTAGTTTCTCTTGCCTCTGGCACTGATTGTGTAGGCAAGCTGCAGAAGCCATAGTAATTCTTTGTCATAGACAAAAACATGGCCACAGGACCCAGAAATAGAGAATGTAGGGGGTACTAGGACAGCTGTAGACCAACCTGCTGCATCAAGCCAAGGAGGTGAGTGGTCAGATCAGCAGAGACATGTGTAAATTCTTCAGTGGCTCTTGTTTCACCCTGAAGAACTTTCCAAGGATCTGTCTTGGTGATGCAATCCAGCTGGAAACAGGAAGCTGGAAATCCTTAGAGAGGCCCATTCAACCTGGCCAAACAGACCCATTTTAAAGCTACCATATCTTCTACTCTCCCCATTTAATAGACAAAAAGAGTGCCCAGGGAACATATTGTAACTCATCCTATAGATAATAATTGGTAGAAGTGGAAGTGAAATTAAGCCTTCATATTCCAGGCCCTTCATGATTCACAGTCGACATAATATATGTGAATCCTTTATGTCATTTTTGTGTGTGATAATTTTAATGAAATTAGAGAGAACCATCATGAGCGAGAACAAGGAGGGATATTGAAGAGCAAAGGACAGTTTGAGAGAGTAAACCTAGGGGGATCAAGGAAAGCACTTTTCTAAGAAGTAAGATCAGCAGATCCTTGAGCAAAGATGTAGAAAGAACACAGCTGTAGTTACTGCCCATTTCACCACTGTGGGATAGCTTTGAGATTGTGATAAACCTTGTGAGGAATGTCAACATAGAAAAGTAAAATACAGTACAATGAAGCAGAGGGAGGACAGAACAGAATCTGGAGATACTCTGAGGAAAAGCACGGGAGGAAGAACTGCAGGGCAAGGGAGAAACACTGTGATGCAGATCCATTGGAAGATCTAGCTCAAGTCTCAAACCTTTAACAAGGACTTGTGTGTATGGCTGAGGTGTCTATGACAATTTTCCAAGAGCCAGAGGTATGCACAGGGAAATGGTAGTGAGAAAACACATGTTGGAGACAGGAGGAATATCCAACATAGAAGTCTCATTGTTTGGTTGGAAAGGAGGAAGAATGGACTTAAACCAAAGCCTGTGATGTGATGAGGACAGAAGGTCCTCTGAGGCATACAGGAGAGTGTGGGGAGCTGTTCCTTGGATACAGGATGAAGACCCAATGTAGAAGTCTCATTGTTTGGTTGGAAAGGAGGAAGAATGGACTTAAACCAAAGCCTGTGATGTGATGAGGACAGAAGATCTTCTGAGGCATACAGGAGAGTGTGGGGAGCTGTTCCAGTCACCAATCAATGGTGGTCTGATTCTGTGAGTGACAAGTATTAGTCACTCAAAGCACCTTTACATAGGAGAAAACGCACATCACAACCATTAATACAGAAAATCACAGTTCCGTCACTGAGTTATAAAGATTTATTCACACTTTGGAATAGATCACCGACATAATCTTTTTATTATTAATATGAGATTAACGTTCATTTCCAGCTTATAGGTGAAAGTATAAATGGTGGAAAGGTGTAGATGTATCATCAGGGCAAAGGGGGGGGCAGAATCAGAAAGAGATGTGTTACTCTTAGAGTTACTTGGGGGTTCATCAAGGACTCAAATAAATTCTCCATCAGGAAAAGCTGGCCCCAGAGACATGGGTGGGCTGGGAGCAGGCAAGTCTGTGCAGGTTTCACGTAGCAGAGCTTCTCTGAGAGCTAAGGCTAGAGTAAAGATGACGGCAAGCAGAATGGAGGCTTGGAGCAGAGCACGGCTTATTACTCCAAGTGATTTACTGTGTTAAAATGGCTCTCCCCAGGGGCTGAAGAGATAGCCTAGCGATTAAGAGTGCTGACCGCTCTTACAGAGGACCTGGCTTCGATCCCCAGCACCCACATGGCGGCTGAGAACCGTCTGAAATTCCAATTCCAGGGGAACTCCAGTTCCAGGGGAATCCAACGCCCTCTTCTGACCTCCGCGGCATTGCACGACATGGGTGCACAAACCTACATGCAGACAGTACATTCATACACATACAGAAATAAATAAAAATTTAAAAAAAAAAAAAAAAATGGCTCTCCCCTTCTGCAAAACTCCAATTCCAGGAGAACTCCAGTTCCAGGGGAATCCGAGACCCTCTTCTGACCTCCGCGGCACTACGCAACACGGGTGCACAGACTTACATGCAGACAGTACATTCATACACATAAAGAAATAAACAAAATTATTTAAAAAATTAAAAAAATTTAAAACTCTTAATTCAATAGACGAACATCTTAGGATAAGGGCTCAGAGGAGACAGAACTGATGGGATAGGTGTTGGAAGATTAACGGCCCTGAAGAAGACCCTGTATAACTCTATTGTGAAGATAGGAATGAGCTTTTCCAGCAGGCAGCCTCTCTACCCCTCTCCATAAACAGCAGACATGAGAAAAACCACCAAAGAAGTGGAGCCATGAGATGGTGAATATTTCAGGAAGACGGAATTAAAATCATCCTACCTGAAAGGGGACTTTACTATCCACATTGCTTAGTAACTTTTCATCAGACTGTTACATAGTTGAGAAACTGGGTTACAAGATGAGGAGGGAAGTTGTCTTGTCAGGGGGGTAGTTAGCTAAGTTAGTACCAATATTTTAGTGTCTAGGTTTCTAATGAGTCTTTGTTTCAGAGTGGACAAGATAGGAAACTCTTGCATTTGTGCTGCACATTCAGTGACTAGCAACTTGTCATCTACATAATAGATCTACACATACCTGGGACTGTATCTTGAGAGCTTCTGGGAGATTCTCCTGAAAACCTGTTGTTGTTGTTGTTTTGTTGTTGTTTTTATCCTTCATCAAAGTATCTGAGGCCATTGTCTAGAGTTAAGGGAGTCTTCCTTCAGTGTGATTGATTTCTGGTTTGATTTTACACTTTTTTGGTATTTTTGAGACAGGGTCTCCCTTTTTTTTTTTTATTATTTATTTTTGTATGTGTATGAATGTATTGTCTGCATGCAGGTCTGTGCACCCGTGTCGTGCAATGCCGCGGAGGTCAGAAGAGGGTCTTGGATTCCCCTGGAACTGGAGTTCTCCTGGAATTGGAGTTACAGACAGTTCTTAGCCGCCATGTGGGTGCTGGGGATCGAACCCGGGTCCTCTGCAAGAGTGTCGGTGCTCTTAACCGCTAGGCTATCTCTCCAGCCCCAGGGTCTCCCTTTTAGTACCAGGTGTCCTAGAGCTCATTCTGTAGACCAGGCCGGCCTTGAACCCACAGAGATCCACCTATCTCTGTCTCCCGAGTGCTGGGATTAAAGGCGTGCCCACGCCCGGCTGATTTCTGGTTTGAACACTCCCCACTTCTTACCAGCCCTTGAGTTATCTCAGGAACCTTCTCCCTTTATTATTATCACTTTTGTAACATGAACCTCAGACTCTGGTCTGAACATCCCAGGAAGAGGACCAAGGCAAAGGTGGGTGGCTCAGCTATGACAGAGGTAGGAGGTTAGAAGCGGATCATTTAAGTTGTCTGAAAGTAGGATGGCTGTGTAGTCAGGGGTGATGTAAGGCCATGAATTTGATGTTAAGTTTTCAACCTTAAAATTAGCAAATGTATAGAGTTCAGATATAATATCAGAACAACGAGGTGTGACAGAGGAACCAATTCTGGAAATAGAAACTTAATCTTGGAAAATCCAGAACATACTCCTTGGAACGTGACATGAGGACTATCTTCCCAGGCCTGTAGAACTTCCTTTACTCTTTATCGTTGTCATAGGTTGTGTCAACTTCCCACAGACTAGACAATCCCAGGAAGAAAGACTCTCAATTGAGGAGTATCTTCCATCAAATTGACCTGTGAGCACATGGGTGGGACATTTTCCTAATTGCTAACTGATGGAGGAAGGCCCACCCATCTGTGGGTACTGTGCTGGACAAGTGGGCCTGAGCTGTGTAATAAAGGTAGCTAGGCCACCCAGCAGACAGCATTCCTTCTTTGTTTCTGCTTCAAGTTCCTGCCTTGAGTTCCTGTCTTGGCTTCCCTCAATGATGCATTGAAAGGATAAGTAATAGACTCTTTCCTACCCAATTTCTTTTTGGTCAGTGTTTTATCACAACAACATAAAACAAACTAGAATGCCTCAACTTTAAGGTGTGGTACTAGGAGTCTTGATCTAAAAATACTTTCCTTTTGTAATTAATTATGGATTAACTGTAGCTAATGCTTTGAAATGTGTATTAGATTATTGGAGGAATGCTCTAAGGGCCCACACAGACATGCAGGGTGGTAGCAGTGATAAGCTACAGTTCGATTCCTATGTTCACTTTTACTGTGTGCATAATTTAGAACAATTAGTCCAACCTGTATACATTTCAGTTTTGTCTTTTATACTGAAAGCGTTGAGCATAATGATTTGGGGGAGACTTTAATGAGGCTTAGTGTAATGTCAAGCCTAGAGTGGGTCTTCTCTAGCTAATGTGTGTGTGTGAGAGAGAAAGAGCATGAGTATGTGCATATGTATGTGCATGTGTGTATGTGTGTGTGTGTGCATGTAGCAGATATTTTTCTTTTGCCTACCACTTATCAGCACATGCTCAGAAGGGCATCAAGACTAACCATCCCTGGAACTGTCAGCAGAGGATCTGTCAGCAGAGGGATTAGTATTATGTTCCTTATTTTAGAGCATTTAATCTCATTTGGATCCGGTTCTACCTTTTGGCTTAGATTTAGTTGTCTTTAAAAAAATTTTTGTCTTATTGGGTAAGGAAGAGGTGAACTTCTTAAAGTGAGGGACTCTCTATAGATTGACTAGACCTCAGTGGATGAACTTTCTGTGAGGGACACTAACTTGACACAGTAGGCCTTAACACAAATGACAGAGTGTATGAATTCCAGTGTGTGTGGGGGACTGTGCGAGGGTGCCAATCTGAAAGGGGGTAAAAAGGTAATTAAGCTTGATTGAGATGTACTGTATGAAATGTACAAAATTTTTAATAAAAATTTCACCGATATATATATATATATATATATATATATATATATATA
>VZQC01008195.1:1494267-1505702 GCA_009823505.1 Rhizomys pruinosus | reverse complement strand
GGGAATGCTTTGCTCCACGTTCTTCTTGCTTTCATAGTTTGCACTGAGAAGTCAGTTGTAATTCTGATAGGTTTCCCCTTATAGGTCACTTGTTGTTTTTCTCTTGTGGCTTTAAGGATTTTGTCTTTGTTTTGGGTGTCTAGCATTTTAACTATGATGTGGCGTGGAGAGTTTCTTTTCTGATCTTGTCTGTTTGGAGTTCTATGTGCTTCTTGTATTTGTATTGGTTTGTATTTTTTTTTTTTTAGTTTGGGGAAATTTTCATCTATTATTCTGTTGAAGATCTGATCAATACCATTCTCTTGGGATTCTTCCCCTTCCTCTATTCCTATGATGCAGAGGTTTGATCTTTTCATAGTGACCCACAGCTCCTTGTTGTTCCACTTTTGTGTATTTTAACATTTTTCATAATCTTTTTTAGTTGTTCTGTGTTATCTTCCAGGTCTGATATTCTTTGTTCTGCTTCCTCCATTCTACTTCTGAGGCTTTTTCCATTCCTTTCCTCTTGACTGGATGAGTGTTTGATTTCCTTTTTCATTTCCTCTTCTGATTTCTTTAGTATTTCCACTTCCTTTTGGAGCTTCTTGATCTCTTCCTGTAGCTCTTTGCTTTGCTGGTGGTTTCCTTATCTTTTTCAACATGGGATCTTTTCAGTGTTTCCACTTCCTTCCAGAGTTTGTCATTCTCTCTCTCTAGGTCTTTCTTGAGTTTTTCATTTACTGTTCTTAATTCTTTTATTTGCTCTTTATTTATTTTTTTAATTAAATCTTTTTTATATATATTTTGTACAAGATTATCAAATCTAGACCTGTGTCCCCCACCCTATCCCCCCACCCCACCATGCCAAACATGCTTTTCATCTCTTTCTCAGTCTTTTTTTTGTGTGTGTGTCAAACAATGGGGATGAAGTAGAGAGGCATTTCTTTAAATGTGGTATAGGTTGGAAATATAAGCAGTTTCAAGTTCTGTTTTAATAAATAAAGGAAAAAGATCATTCCAAGCAAGGTCTGAGAAATCATAAGAAGGAAAGAAGGAAGATATCCACATAGCGGGTATTGGGGGTAAGCAGGGAGACTGCATGGCAGGCTGAAGCCTGATGTATTTGTTCTTTCCAATACAATGAGGCCGGAAGGAAGGGGAGGAGAGGGAGAATGATGTTTCCTTTGGGAGTTGGACATAACTGCCTTGCGTGGTGAACAGGTAGTTTTAAAAATTATATGCTATGGTGGCAGGTAATTTATTTTTTGTAAAGTTGTAAGACCTGAGTTGAAATTGAGGACAGGAAAATGATGCCTGAAATGTTGAGGAAGCCAGCCTATAGTCCTGCAGACTTGTGGGCAGGCTGATTAGTACCAAGTGTTAACTGCAGGGGGCAGTGTCCATTGTGCTCCAATGAACAGTGTCCTTAACCAAGAGTTTTGCTGGACATGGTTTAGTAAGCTTAAACACCTGGGTGTGATTGGTCCCTCATTCTCTTCTCTTAACCTTTTTTAAAGATATCGTATGTATCATTTTTATTTTATGTGTATGAGTGTAAGTGCATCCATGTCATGCAATGCCTGCAGAGGTCAGAAGTGGGTGTCAGATCCCCTGGGACTGGAGTTATGGAGAGTTGTTAGCTGCCATGTGGGTGCTGGGAATTGAATCCAGGTCCTCTGCAAAAGCATTTAGTGCTCTTAATCGCTGAGCTATCTCTCTAGCTCCCTGCTTAGCTCTTTATAAAGGCATGATTACAAACTGATGTACCTATATCAACATTTATTAAATTTACATCTCTCCATGGTCTGATAGAGGTTGAAAGTCCCACCCACAAAGAACTGTGTGTTGGGGTCTTTATTCCAAAGTATTGCTGTTGGGAGACTGTCCTTAGAGGACATGTGATGGCCTGAGCGATATCAGGAAATGTACTTCCTGTGCACAGGGTTAGTGTTTCCCGGTGAGCTGCACAGACCCTTCTTACAGGTTACCTTCTAGCGAAGCCACCACCCACATCCTAATCCCAAGGGTACAAAGAACGGTAGAGAGGGCTGGAGGCGATGCAGGGAGGAGCTCCTATGGCCCCCGGGATCAGGTCGTCCTCTGTCGTGACAGTCTGTTAGAGGCAAAAGCACAATGGAGGAAAGGTGAGGACTGAAAAGAAGGCAGAGGTAGAGGAAGAAAATGAGGCCTCTCAGAAATGCAAGGTCCTCGTAAGGACGTAAGGTGTCAGAGGAGCTTTTAGGAAGATGGGATGGAAGACATGATGCAGCAGGGAAACACGAGGAAAGAGAATTTTGAGGGAAGTGAAGAAGAGCAGATTTCTTTCCCTCCTGCAGGGGATTTCCTTGGGGCCCAGAGCTCCCTTTGGTGCTTTCCACACTAAAAGTCACAGGGTGCTTTTAAATAGCCCTTCAGTCGGCCTCTGAGTCACTGCCTCTTTATGAATGCAACCATTTTATTTTATTTTATTTTATTTTATTTTATTTTATTTTATTTTATTTTATTTTATTTTATTTTAGTCAGGGTCTCCCTATACCCCCAGCTGGCCTGGAACTTACTCTGTAGACCAGGCTGGCCTTGAAGAACTCAACCTTTTTAGAATACAACCTTTAAAGAAAATATAACCATTAGATAATCAAAAATAAAGGGAAAGTGTTCTTCCCTGATGCTGTTTGCAAATGCCATTTTAAGGCTGAGGAATCTGACTGGGAAATTGTGAATCCCGTTTTGTGTTCAGTGAGCTATTACAAAGTTTGAAGAAGATTATGCAACTTTCTAGAACTTTCCATTGGCTGTTAGGACTGAATGAACTGTGATATCTGTGATATATTTTTCCCTTGTCTTAGTCTTTTCCTCTGAACAAAGCAATTTTGGATAAGATCTCTTTCAATCCTGAGAAATATTGAGTGCTGAGAAAATTGTTGGGATTTTCAACTTTCCATTAAGTGATACAATTAGCTCCGAGTCCTTCTCTCGAAGGATGAAAAAAGGTTGGCAATGCAAGGGAGAGGACCCTTACTTAGGAAAACAGCAGCAGGGACAGATGTTCTCTGGACTGATGGGAACAAGTCTGGTATGGTGTATGAGGGGTCTTTCTTTACTGCTTTCTGTCTTATGGCCTTGAGAAAAGGGTTCTCACTGACGTGCTAAGTTGCTATTTCTGTCAGACTTGTCGGCCAGCGGGCCCCAGAGATCTGTTGATCCCTCCTCCTGGTGCTGGGGTTACAGGAACACACATCCCATTGTCTACCTTTTACATGGGTGCTTGGGATTGAAACTCAAGGCTCCATGCTTGCCCAACAAGTGCTCTTACCTAATGAGCCATCTCCACGGTCCTTAGAGCAGAGGTTCTATGATAGGCTAATCTCTGCCTCGAATGTTCACCCTTCTACAGAAGTCCTCGGCACTGAGATCCCATGCATGTCTCATTCCCTGGGGGAAAACAAAGCTGGCTTATATCTATTCCTTCCACTTGACCTGAGGGAAAAGTGAAGGCAAAATAGTTAAAAGTACAAGAAGAGATCAGGTAACAGAATTAGAAAAGTGTATTCGAGAGAAATCAGGGAATTCTGTAAATAACTTTCCTATTCACAGTCATTATGGAGCTAACATCACAGGAGAAGTGTGACTAGGCTCAAGAGGCTGTGATTTAGGCTGTGATACTGTTGAGTTAGAAGCCTGGTTTTGCCAGATAGCATGCCCCATGGCCTTGGCCCACAGGAACTTTCTAAATTTCCATCTTCTTCATATGTCAACTTGGAACAACATGTCTATCTCATAGGATAATTTTGAAGTGATTTTTGTCATCAGTTTGTTGCTACTGGAACTAATGCACTTGGGTTTAACTTGTACTACCTTTCTGTTTCCAGTACACAATGGCTATGTTATTTTTCCTCTCCCATTCATTATTCTTTCCAAAATATAACTTTTTGTCCCAATTTTGCTATCAACTTTATTAGAAACTCAGTGGAGATGTGGACAAGCCCAAGGCCACCACCCATCTTCTGCGGTGTGGGCCCATACACTTTGCTTTTCCTACTGCAACTATTAAATGACAGATTTTTATCTAAGATTGACTTCATGTTTTCTTTTCTTTTTCCTTGTCTTTTTGAGACAAGGTCTCCTTGTAGCCCAGCTGGCCAGGAACTCACTGTGTAGACTTGGCTTGCCTCCATCTCACAGAGCTCTGCTATCCTCCACTTCCCGAGTGTTGGGATTAAAGGCATGTGCCACTATGCCCTACTGACCCGACTGTTCTGTGTCACTAATTTTCACCTCCGCCTTTCTACCTCCTTGTCTCCCTGAGGTCCCTACCCATGCAATGTGGAAATTGTCATGGTGGCTTCTGTGGGTCTCACAGTCTTGCTCTCTGGATAGTCTCGGTTAGCAGAGAAACATAATATGATGTCTTCTGTAGCTACTCAAAAAGTTCCCTGGATAGCAGGTCCAGGGACATCTTGCTTGTACTGAACAGCAGCTCTTTTTGTTCAGCTGATGACTTTTTTTTTTAATCTCACACTCCACTTTCAAGACTTCACAGATCCTGCTCACTATACATCAGAATACACGAATTCTCCTCACGACTTCTGCTGCTGTTCACATTGCATCTCTAGAACAGCCACAGCTCTCTCCCTCTCTGCTCCCTTAGTCTTTTCGCAACACTCAAGAGGTTTTATTTTTTTTTTTTTAGAATATAAAACATATTTTCTTTTTATTTTGCTACTCAAAAACCTTTCTCTCAATACAGATTTCCTTTCTTGTTCAATACAAACTGTTTGGACTTACAGGTTTCCTGCCCTGTGCCACATGGACCCCCTCAGACCTCTGGGACCTCAGAGAAAGGTGGTCTTCACTTTACATGGTTTCTTTAAGCCAGACATGGTAGTGCACACCTCTAATCCCAGCAGTTAGGAGGCAGTGGTAGGCAGATCTCTGTGAGATCAAGGCCATCCTGGTCTAGTGAGTTCCAAGCCAGCTGGGGATACAGGGAGACCCTGTCACAAAAACAAAATCAAAAACAAAACATGGTCCCTCTGAGCCCAATGCTCTTCCATGCTGTTTCTTGGCCCTACCCAGCTACTATCTCTTTAAACTGGTCCTGTTGTTCTGTTGTCTTCAAATGCGCTTGCCCAGAGGGCTCCACGAATGTCAGTCACCTGCTACTAACTAGAAATCTCTGTTAGCAATCACATGTGAAGACAGCACCTCTCTCCCATGTGATAGCTCACTCCCCAACTCCTCGCTTTTTGAATGCACGTATTACTTTCCATACAATCTGTTATTTTATTGCTTGATATTATTATGATCTATCTTTTCATACGAGAATGAATGCCAATTACTCTGTTTCATTCCCAGGTCTCAGAACAATCTGTACCATGTAGTAAAAGCTCAAAGATTATTAAGTAAATAAGAAAAGGATGATGGATGTGGTGGTTCAGGTCTATAATTCCAACAACAGGGGAAAGCAGGGGGAATCCTGACTTCATTGTAGTCCCCAGATGAGTTTGATCCACGTGGGATATATGAAACTATCTTTTAAAAATCTAAAACCAGGGCCTGGAGAGATGGCTCAGTGGTCAAGGAACTTCCACACTCGCTCTTTCAGAGTACCCAAGCTGGCTGGTTGGTTCTCCCACCCATGTAGTAGCAGCTCACAACCATCTGTAACTCTAGTTCCAGGGCATCAAACTCCCTCTTCTGGCCTCTGCAGGCACTGCATGTATGTGGTATATTTAGGTACATGGTGGTACTTATACCCATACAATAAATAAATCAATGTTAAAAAAAAATCCAAACCAAATCAAAACCAGAACCAAAATTTAGATAAACAGACAAATAAAAATATAGGTAAAAAGAAGAGAAAGAAAGGGGTAGGAATCTTGAGCCAATTGTCTTCCTCAATGATAAAAATATGGATAATATTGCTATTTTGTAAGTTTACTAAAGGGACTTAAGTAATGTCAAGTAGACCATACTTTCAAGCAGCACTGATGTCAATTACACGGCAAGGTGTCTAGTGGTCTCTTTGACATTACCATATTGAGAACTATGTCAAGGTACTTTACAAAAAAAAATGAGTTTACTTTTGCTCATATTTCTGGGGGTTTTAAGTCAAGGGTTGGTTGTATCTTGGCAATGGTAGCATAGAAAAGAATTCATTGAAGAATGTGTGTTATGATTAATGCTTTGCATATTGTCTTGATAATGTATGCAAAGACTTTCACATACTTGCTGTCACACAGTGGAGCTCTGGAATGTGTGGACCTCTTACTCAGAGAGAATACATTATCTGATTATTTAAATGAATTTATGGATGTTGGGAAGATGGATAAGAATAACCGAGGGGTTTAAAGTTCTATGATTACAGCCAAATTTTGGTTCTGTACTTCGAAGGAATGATGAGTCTTCAGACAAGTTATTTAACCTCTTAACTTCTGATTTTTTTTTCTTCTGTAAAATGAGAATCCTCTTAATCAATTTGTGCAGTTATAAACAGACTCTTCACACAAAAATATCCCTCACACTGTCTCTTCATGTGGGTAGACAGAGATATAGTACTGCGGAAATGAAGTACTGTTTGCATGTGAAAGGTCTTGGTACAGAACGGGGGCGCTAAAACAGAGAAAATGCATTTCTTGATCCATAAGCATTAGGCAGAACTGGCCACTCATATCCCTGGTATAGAAGAGGAGAACTGGGCTCCAAGGAGACTGGCGCCTCATCCTCAGAAACAATGAATGGGCAGCCAACATCCCCTGAAAGGGTTTAGGTTGCTAATCACCTGGCCTTAAAATAAAGAACCTGAACCCCAGGGTGGGGCTAATGTAACCATAAACTGATTGAAAAGGGGAGGAGGGAAGCATAAAAGAAGTAGTCTGGAAAGGGCTGACTTGGTACTGCTGGCTTAGATGGTGCAGGATGAGGTCAAGGGCCAATGTATAAATAAGGTCATCCTTGACAATGATAATATCAAGGATGTGGATTCTTCCCTAGGAGATCTAGAAAGAGATAAACCTGCCAAATCCTTTATTTGGGCCCAGTTATACTCATTTTGGACTTCTGATGTCAAGAACATGAAGCTACTCTCTTTGTAGAACTTCTCAAAATAGCAATGAGAGAAGGCAGCTCCGCCCCCTGCGTCTCCGGCCTCGCTGGCCTTGGGGGGATGGTTTCATCATGGCGTCAATGCAGAGATGACTACAGAAAGAACTGTTGGCTTTGCAGAATGACCCACCTCCTGGGATGACTTTAAATGAAAAGAGTGTTCAGAATTCAATTACACAGTGGATCGTAGACATGGAAGGTGCACCAGGTACCTTATATGAAGGGGAAAATTTTCAATTTCTGTTTAAGTTTAATAGTCAATATCCTTTAGACTCGCCTCAGGTCATGTTTATTGCTGAAAATATCCCTGTTCATCCTCATGTTTATAGCAATGGTCATATCTGTTTACCCATTCTAACAGAAGACTAGTCCCTAGAGCTCTCAGTCCAGGTTGTCTGAGCATTATTAGCATGCTTTCCAGCTGCAAAGAAAAGAGACAACCACCAGATAATTCTTTTTATGTGTGAACATGTAACAAGAATCCAAAGAAAACAAAATGGCGGTATCGTGACGATCCTTGCTGATGCCACCATTACTAACCTTCTAGCAGAAGATAGTCCTACTGAGAAAACAGGCACTTTGATCTTCAGCCTTTGAACTTTAACCTTTGACTGGAAGTGACCTATAGGCAATGAAGACTACTTCCTCTGACTGCATTTTACTCGTGTGCATTCTGGGAGCATGTTGATCACTGGTTTAGTCCAGGCAACTGACATGCTTATATTAGTCATACAGTATGAATGCAGGTGTCAGAGAATGTCAAATATAATTCCATTTTTTATTTTATTTTTTTAAGGTTTTGAAAAAGTTCCAGGTCCTCATGTATTGTGCAATAACAGTGACTTCCTTGGTGGTTTGGCGTCGTCCATTGCTGGCAATGGATGTTGTAACAGGAAAAGTTTTCACTAACTCCTGCCGTTCAGTGATTAATGCATGATAGGGCCTATGAAATGAATTTATCGGTTATCGTGGGATTTAAGTAAAGCGAGGGATCCAACGTTACTTTGAAAGTCACCCCAACTGTTTCTATTTGGATTCTATACCCTGTGATCCTAAGGCTAACAGCATGAATTAACATGTGTCTTTTAAAGGACTGTAAGAAAGATCATTACGTATTTATTTAATTGTTTATATCTGCTGTTAAATTGTTTTGACATGGAATGTTTTCAAGGAACATTGGCAGAGAGGTACAATATGTTATCCCTATGGTGAAAATAAATTCATTTGTTGTATATAGTCCTCAATCTCTGAAGTAAAGGTGTGAGTAATATAGGGTGTGAATGCTTTAACCGAGGGTTTATTGGAAGAAAAACGGCAGTGATCATTGAATTACTGCCGTCCATCGTTTGGGCCTGTTATTTGTATAGTAAAGATTTTTTTTCCAAGTAGGTTACACTCTGTTACTTCCGGCTAGCCATCAGCATGAGCCCTACTGCCTAAACACTATTTCATTTATTTATGTTTGAAAATCCATAAACATTTTTGTTTGCAATTTTGTTTCTTTTGTTATGTTTCAACTCAAGTTTGAATTGAAAGAATTTTGTCAAGTTATTTTCATGTAAGTTTTCTTGACTTGTATATCATCTTGTCTTTCAACCCTATACCCTAAAATGAGAAATACATTTTTGACAGAGGCTTAATGTTTTAAAAATGAAAAAAAAATTTAAAAAAAGAAAAAATTAAAAAAAGAAAAAAATAGCAATGAGAACTTAATACAAGTACTATTCAGTCATGAAGCTATGGAAACCCTACTTTCACACTTGTGGGGCTCTGGCAAGATTAAGAACCCAGGTTTCTGGCTAGCAGGCTCCAGCTTTCTCATTCACCATAGCTATTTCTTGCATGGAGAGTGCAGTCATGTGCTGTGACTAGGATCCTCAGGCCACATGCTCTCTCCTCACATCTAAGAGGTCCCCTGCATGGCTCACACTCAGCAGTACACACGTTGACCACAGAGTCCTCACTCAAGCAACAGGCTTAAGGATGATTCTCTGCTAGTGGCACAGTCTAAGTAGTTCATTCTGCAGCACTGGGATTCCGAGCCAGGGTCTGGGAATTGACCTGTCCTTTTGGCCCCTTGTAGACCTCACCTCATTCTGAGAAGGAGTCAGAGGAAGGGTTCTACCGAGGACTCTCGGCCGAATTGTCTGTGATGATGAGCGTGTTTCTGTAGCTAAGCTGGAACTTGTGATTACCGAGCCCTTCAAATGCACCTTGCATGACTTTAGAATAAACGTATAACTGTGTGAGATTTGACCAATATATTTTAATTATAATAGCCATATGTGACCAGTAGTTAATGTGTTAGACCCCTCATCTCTAAAGGAGAAGGATCAGGCCCAGATGTGCACTTCAGGAAGCACTGATGTCAAGTGATTGAGATGTGTGTCAGTCTGATTTTCATTAGTATAATGAAATACATAGAGCAGTATGCTTTATAAAGAAAAAATTTTATTCTTGATCATGGTTCTGGAGGTTTAAAGTCAGGAGGTGGCTGGCTCTGGTGATGACCTTCTCTCTGGCGGAGTTTCAAGGCAACACAGAACATCATATGGACAGATGCAGGGAACATGGGTCCATCTCCTGGTTCTCCTCCACTTCTCATAAGCCACCAGGATTTGATCACAGGGGCACTGCCTTGGTGACCTCATCTAACCTTAATTTCTTCCCAAAGACCCTACCTCTAAACCTCGTTTACAGATTAAGTTACTACCTTTTTAATACCTTGCAATGGGGACTAAATTTCCACTCAGAAAGTTGTGAACAGTTACCCATATCCAGAGCATACCAAGGAGAACAGGAAAATAAAAGCTTTTAAATATGAAGGAGATATTATTACTTCGAGGAGAAATTCATAATCATTTCTTAAACTAGATTATCAACCTAGTCAAAGTTTCCTAGGAATTCTTCTTGACCTTGTTTCCTTTCAGATATTTCTAGACCTTCTCTATTTTCTAGTTAACTATTGCTGGCTGTGATGGTTTGAATGAGAATGTCCCCCATAAGCTTCTAGTATTCAGGCATTTTGTTCCCAGTTGGTGGTGCTATTTTGAGAGGTCTTATAAGGTGTGGTCATGCTAGAGGAAGTATGTCACTGGGGGTGGGCTTAGAGAGTTCAAAAAGCCTTGCCAGTCTCCAGTTGTTCTGTCTCTGCTTCCTGTATCTGTTTGAAGATGTGAACCTTGTCTTTCTGCTCCAGCTCCTGCCACCATGCCTCCCCACCACAATGGACTCTATCCTTGGAACTGTCAATTGAAGCTCAAATAAACTGTTCCTTTTACAAGTTCCCTTAGTCATGGTGGTTTTATCACAGAGCAGAAAAGTGGCCTGTACTACATGGCTCTAGCTTACTGCATAAGTTAGCCTTTTCTGTGTAACGAATAATCCTAAACACTGTGGCTTGAATCAACAACCAATGTTTTCCTTATGGTTCTGCTAGGTGACAAACGATGCTTTTGGAGGATTTATTTTTCTCTTCTTGGCTGGGATCAATCATGTATTTGTGATCTGAACTTATACCAGGTTAATATGACTTCATCAGAGATAATTTATCTGTATCCCATGTGATTTCCCATTCTCCAGAAAGAATGGATGCACACTTATAGAAGAATAAATGGAAGTTCCTGAAGTCTCTTAGGTCCTGGGACAATACACTAGAAAACTTAAATCCTATTATAGAGATATACTATATGATATGTAAAGAAATCAAGAATTTTGCACAGTTTTGCAATATACCATATATTTTCATTTTTAGTTTTTCATCCCTTCTGACAATCATGGGCTCAATTGGACAATTACATACATGCATACAATACTGTGATGGCTCCCATGTGCCTGTGATAATTAGAGTTGGCTTCTGTAACAGAATATATATATATATATATAACAATGTTTTCCTATAAACTGCATAGGTTTCTCATGGTTCTGTAGATTTGGAGCCTAAGATCAGGATGCCTGATCAGAAAGGTTTTGTTGAGGACCGTCTTTGGAACTGAAGATGTAAATCTTTCTGTATCACTACATGGTATAAAAGTAGACAAATGTGGGGCTGAAGAGATGCCACAGCAATTAAGAGCACTGGTTGCTCTTGCAGAGGACCCAGGTTCAATTCCCAGCACTCACATGGTGGTTAACAATCATCTGTAACTTCAGTTGCAGGGGATCTGATGCCCTCTTCTGACTTCCTTGGGCACTGCACTCTATGGGTCCAGTTACATACATGCATACAATGCATTCATACACATAAAATCAATTTTTTAAGTAGACAAATGTGCTCACTGGAACTCTCTCCCCCCATAAGGGCAGTGCAATGGCTACTTGTCTCGCTGTTATTGTAACAAAATCCCTGACAA